>JAKOOJ010000001.1:280258440-280533440 GCA_022577455.1 Arizona elegans | reverse complement strand
CATCCCAAAATCATGGCCTTGCAGAGATCTGCCACAATCCTCAGGATAGTATCAGACAATTGTTCGCCGCCACTATCTTTTCTAATATTCATTCATTTTTTAAAGTGCCTGGCTTCACTGTTGCTTAGTTTAGAAATTGCTGTTTCTATAAGATCTGTTTCTTTTCTTTTTCTTTTTCGGGTTGAATTTCCATCCTCTTTTCTTGCCTACCAATTGTATATCTGCTGGTTGATTTTCATTCTGCTTTGTGGATTGTTCTTGTTGGGTTAATTTTATCATCTCATCTTTCTTCTCCATCACTTGTATATCAACTGATTGATTTGCGCACTTGTCTGTGACTTGATGATTCATCACCTTGGGTTCGGATGACACTGCTCTCTTATTTATAAACAGTCCAGCTGGGGTCTCCAAGGAGTCCAAAGACAATTTATCCATCACAGCCTCTGTAATTTGATGTTTTCCTTTTATTTCCAACTCCTTTTGCTTATCCTGTATTATGCCTAAAGGTGTTAAATTCATTTTTAGAATTTTTTGATAAAAATCTTCCGCTTTTTCAACAGTGTGCAATTGATATCTTACGCCTTGATATCTCAATATTAAACCAACTGGGATGTCCCACCTGAATAGGATATTTCTTTTTTTTAATTCAGTCACTAAAAAGCCAAATTTCTTCCTCTCCATTAACATCTTGGGCGGGAGCTCCTTGAAAATCCAAATCTTTCTTCCATGAAATTGCAAATTGGAATTAAAAGAGTTCTGCACAATATTATTCCTAATTTCTTTATCTGTAAAATAGATCACCACATCTCTAGGCAATTGCCTTTGCTTTGCCCACCAGGAGTTTATTCTATAAGTTCTATCAATCCTGCAATACACTTCATCAGGTTGAACCTTTAAGATCCCAGCCAGAATTTCAGAAGATACTTTCCTTAAATCATCTCTATTATTTTCCTGCAGACCTCTCAGTCTAATTGCATATTCTGTAAAATTATATTGAGTCATTAAAACTTCTCTTTCAATCCTCTGTTGTACATTTTCCTCATTACCAATCTTTTGGTCAGTCTCCATTTTAGATTTGTCTTCCAAGCTATTATCCTGAATGTTTATCAAATCCTTTTTAATTTTTTGAGTCATGTCATCCAAATTCTCCTCGATTTCCTTCATTTTAGTCTCTAATAATTCAGTCTTTGCCTCCACCCGAATCAGAAAGCCTGATAAACCATTAGCAGCTTTTGAAATCTTTTTATTCAAGAAGTCAGACTTTGATTTCACCAATTCACCAATTTCTTTAATTTCCTGCTTAAATTTTTCAAGTTGCTGATTCACAATCTCATCCCTTCTTACAATCTCTTCAAGGATAAATTCTAATATATTAAAATCGGGTTTCTGACACTGGAGAGTTGAAATTTGTTGGCGCAATTTCTTAAGGGGGGAAATTCCCCCCCCCTGTTTGTCCAGCTGTATAAGTCCTGATGCCATTTCCCACACAGACAAGATTTAGCAAAAATAAGAGAAGAAATAGAAAACAAAAAGACTTTCCCTCATTAAAAAAAACTTCTGAGCAGCACAGGAGCGAGGTTTTCTCTAGAAATGTAGCCAGTGATATTTATTCCGCTACATTGTAATAATGAGAAACGGAAGGACTTTCCCTTTTAGCCCTTCTCCAGCCACAGCAGACGCCATTTTAGAAGGCTCTTTTTCCCTCTTTTCCTCTGCTCTTTTCTTTTAAATAGTTTTTGAAAGGGTGAGATACTTGCGGTTCAGTATTAAGGGTCCAGTTCTTCATTTCTTTAATTATTCTTTTAGATTCACAGGCTTGCTCTTGACGCCTGGCTCTGCATAGGCAGAGGTCTCCCAAAGCCCGGAGCAGCGGCAGGGGATATGGGGCTTCTCATCCGCTCCGTCCCAAAAGTTAAAAAAAAAACTTTTGGGACTCTGCGGAGAGTTCTACCCACCCCTGCCGGCTCTCTCTCCGTTTCCTCTTGGAAACGGAGTTTTTTCGAGCCGCCATCCGCTGTAACGGCGGCTCTATACAGGCAGAGGGAGCTGACGATCCCAGACGAACGTCTGGCGGCGGCCAGCAGCAAACCGGAAGCCCATTATCTACCTATTCTGTCACACCCTGAAGAACTGACCTGTGTACTGGAGCAAGCTTTTTATGGTCCCAGTATTGACTTAAATTCTAGGTAGGATATGAAAATAAATTAAAAAATATTTTCTATTAATATAAACCAGCATCTTTGAGTGGATTTTATTTTGTATGAATCTTTTTAAATATACAAACTTTAAATATTTATTTGCAAGGCAAACAATATAGCATAAATCTCTTGACCCATTAAATACTAGACACTTCTATTTCTCATTCTATACATTGGAGCAGCCAATGATTTCTTTAAAACAATCCAGAAGTGAGAGCAGACAGTTAAACTGAAAAACGCTTTTGGTTCCTCTTTAGCATTGGGCAGAATACATTGTAATTTGCAGATGACTAGCCAACAATTTATATGAAATAAACGCACTAATTGATCTTCTTGGATTGCAGCTTAAATATACTATGTAAAAAACAATTAAAGGAACAAAGTTGAATTGTATTAAACGGATTCACTCAAAGCAGAAACCTACACATTAGGGATGCCTTGCCTTGACCAACCTCTCCAAAGTGCTTACATGAAGCACTCCCTTCCATAACGACTGCGTTATTTTTGAGTTATATTAAGCATAATGTGTAAATTATTTTAGCAAATTGATAGCACTTGTGTCACTAACAGCAGAATTCTCATAGCACAAATAAATAGGGCTATGTTATTAAATAAGTTGTTGCTGCCAATTTAAAGAAATATTTTCGTATTACTCAGACATGACTTTTTAACATAATACGAAGACAGAAATGGTTAGGATAGACTGCACTCATTAGATTGGCTGGAGCCTCCAGGTAAGTTGGCATTTGAAGTGTTGCAGAAAACTGGAAAACATGAAAGCAAAGATTTGTGTGGTGTGGTTAGAATAGATAAGAAGACTGAAAAGTTCAAACGTTTCTATGTATTGCTGGGGAAAAACCCACTTGAGCACTTCCAGTTTGTCAAGGGATTGGGTAAACAAAAGTTGCAAATTTTTATCCTTACGTTTGAAGCACATTATTGACTTTAAAAAGGGAGATTATTTATGGAATGCATACATATTTCATGTGGTTTCATCAAGAGGAAGAAAAAAAAATCAATCCTGGAGTGTTTCTTTGAAAAGTTATTAGCACAAATTTCTGAATTTTGTTTGTGGAAACAGGATAATAAAGCACAAGCAACTTACCCAGAGAGTGAAACTTAACTCTGGAAAGAAAAACAAGTGAACAAACAATAGATATTTCTGCGCAAAAAAAAAAGTAAATCTATTAAGTATACTCTTGGCTATACAAAAACAACTTAATACTATAGATCCGTGATGGCGAACCTATGGCACGTCTGCCAGAGGTGGCACACAGAGCCTCTCTGTGGGCACGCATGCCGTCACCAGCTACTCTTCTGGGTTCTGCTGCGCGCATGTGTGCCGGACAGCTGGCCGGTGAGCATTTGCACACCAGAACCTGGAAGAGAGCAGCTGGCCAGTGTGCATGCACACAACAGAATCCGGAAGAGCAGATGGCTGCCGCACACACACGCACCAGCCAGCTGCTCTCTTCCAGGTTCCGTTGCTTTGGCACGCATGTGCGCGCTCCAGTTTCAGCACTCGGTGCTGAAAAGCTTAGCTGTCGCTGCTATAGATATTAAGTTAGTGAAACAAACTAAAAGCTAAATAACTTCAAATGTCACTGTTAAGAACAGGAGCTAAGAATACTTTCAGCACTGTAATATTTACTGCAGGATTCAGGCTTGCTTGGAATATGGAAGAAGATTGTAGAAAATGTGGGAACTTAATCATTTGTATTTATTTATCAGATATCTATTCTGGTTTTTAAATCAGGAACTCAAGTCAGTATATATAGTACTCTATCCTCTTTGTAGCTAAGGGTAGAGTTGAAACTTCGCCTCTCTGCTCCTTATCCAACACCTTACAGATACTACACAGCATTCAGTGCAAAACTAGGAGTAAAAAGTTGCAAATAAAAGAAATTTGTATGTTGTGGACTATAAAAAAGATTATTAGGAAGACGACTGTATCCAGGAACTACAACTTTCATTTTTCAAATGATTTGGATAGATTAGTTTCATTGAATGTGAATAAAGTGATAAACTTTAAAAGAGATACTATTTAGATGCACAACATCTTGTTTATAAATGTTTATACAATCTTGTTCCTGTAAATTAAATTGTAAAGTAAATCTTTGGGAGAAAATCAAATGCAAGATTGCTTATTTACTTTGGGCAGGAATTAAGTATGTGGGAAAATGTGAGATTATTTGCAAATAAAGAGATAAAAAAAATCCACTGGCCTTTACAGCTAACAATTTGTGTCACAAATTAGTTTTTAGGTATGAAGATGATATTAGAAATGAACTGCATTTCACGTACGGGGTTGTTTACAAGTTACTAGTCGACTAAATGAAATCCATAGATTATTTGTGCTTGTAGAAAGACATGTCTTTATGTTAAAAGCCAAGGAGAACTCAAACAGATGAAAAAGCTGGATACAATAGCACAAGTTGCCTAACCAACAGGTTAATCCTGTAGTAAACGTGGAAAAATCAAATAGCAAACAAATTAGTTCAGTTGAAAGAATATGACTAAGGATATTTTGAGAAAACACTTTTCTTTACCTACTTTGCTAAAGTGTACTTTAACATATTGACATCTGATATTTCATCAACTTTTGAAGTTTATCAGAGAATAGTACAGCAAAATTTTAAAGAAACTGAGATGATTGTAAAGCGTAATAAAAAAACCCGTTCTGAACAAATTTACAGAAATAAATCTGGACTATATTCCCATTGCTCATAATATAAAATTTGATAAAAGTAAAACTGAAGCTATTGTTGGAATGAATCATCCACAGAACAAAGACTTTTTAGATGATTACACATTTATTCAAATTCATAGCAAATACGACCAGTTTTATAACTGTTATTGCAAGAAGTGGAGTTTCAGTGGTTAGATGTACAAGGCAAGGCATTTGCAGAGCTTAAATATTTAACTAAATTGCTAATTCTGAGGTTTTATTATGTTGATAAAACAATTTCTATTTCAGCTGACGCTATTGCAGCTGGATTGGAAGTACTGTTTACTTAAGTTTAGTTCAAAATAATTGTAGTAATATTCCAGAAAAGGGGAGAAACTTACTATTTCAAATCTTATTATAACCAAGTGGCACATTAGAAAGGGTAATACTGTTAAAAGGATGTTTAAAAAGTAAAAGTTAAATCAGATTTGGCAAATCAGCAGCCCAAATTTTCACAGATACTTCAAGTAAAAAAAAGTCATTGAAAAAAGTGTACCAAAAAATTGAGAAGAGAAAAACCAAAATAATATTGTAGGAAAGCAAATATATTTACCATATTTGGGAGTTAAGGAAAATGATTGGTGAAAACTTGCTCAAGTAATGGGAAAGTACAAAAGTCTTCTAGTGCTAATATGGTTTACCATAGGCAATAGGAAAGATCTGCAACTAGCTAGACAACTAACTGTAGCTTTCTGAAAACAGGCAGCATCAGAAAGATTGAAAATGCAGTAAAATGTTGCAACCAACCAAACAAATTAGAATTTTTTAAAACTACTGATAACGTGTGGTGGAAGAGTGATTACACAAACAGAAACTATTAAGCATTGGAGAAAACAAGTAAAATAAATCAGAGAGACGCAGGGATTCAATTACTTCTGAATAGTGGATTACTCAAGTATATTGTGTATATTATTGTAGCAGTTTGATGACACCTGTGTTATTAGTAGCAGATAAATCACGGGTGTCAAACTCGCCACGTCACGTTGCCGTCACGTGACGTATAGCGACGTTTTTCCCTTTCAGAGCTGGGCTGGGCATGGCCTGTGCATCCAGCCCATGGGCCGCCAGTTTGAGACCCCTGCTTTAAATGAACAAACCGAGACAGCTGTATTATTAAACGGCAAGGTTTTGTTGTCACCCAAAAAATAATATCATCACATCATTCTTTGGATTTGACTTTTTAAATATTTAAAAAACAAAGGTATTGCTTTCATATGCCAGGACACCTATAATGTATGCTTTTGCTATGACTGACAAATGGGCCTTTTGCATGACAGAGCCCCCCTCCCCACCCCGCCAAGAAGGTCAATCAGGGCAGAAATACAGTTTTTGCTGTGACAAGATAGATTATCTTAGTAAAGTCGTAGTGGCTCAGTGGTTAGAATGCAGTATTGCAGGCTAACTCACCACTCACTCCAGGAGTTTGATTCTGATCAGCTCAAGGTTGACTCAGCCTTCTATCCTTCTGAGATGGGTAAAATGAGGACCAACATTGTTGGAGGCAATATGCTGACTCTATAAACCGCTTAGAGAGAGCTGTAAAGCACTATGAAGCACTATATAAGTCTAAGTGCTATTGCTATTGCTAAAGTGGAATGATGGAGTTTTGCAAATCCATATTAAACATGACAAAATTGTCAACTGAATTCAATGGCATTTAATCCTAGGTAAATATAGAAATAATAGCAATATAAATTTCTAATGTCAATGCAGTCTTCAGGTAGAAACTCTGGGTGTTGCTACAGAACATTACTAAGTCCATAAATGCCAATGTTGCCATTTTTTGCATTCCTGCATGCAGGTTTTTTAAGATGGTTTTAAAAAAAAAAACGCAGAAGGTCCACACCCCAACCTAAAGCAATAAAAGAAAAAAATCTTCCATTTTGGTCTTCCACTTTCGTAACCACATATATCCAAGGGATAAGGTCTTCTGGAGTCCTTCGCACAGATTTGGGGAGGTGGGAAGTATATAGTTACTTACATTCCCACTCTTTACAAATAATCTTTTTCTATGTTTTCAGTAGGAAGAAGCAACTAAGATCTGCACCTACTCTGGGCCTCCGTAGTTAAGAGTGGCTAGGATGCTTGGTGGGCTAAATTCCCTGTCAGAATAAGACTATAGATTCAGGAAGAATGGATAAATTATTTATTGCATAGAGTTAAGGAACTAATTAAGAATTGAAGACAATATGAGAAATCAAATTGAAAATCTCATAGTTTAAACTCAGTCTCTTCCAGGCATGAATACACATTCAGACACAAGCATACACAACAAAATACAACTAAGGATACAAAGGAACAAACAGCTCTGAACAATTCACATACATCAATTCATTCACACACATATCTTTTAATCTGCCTTTAGCTCCACATTTCCACAGATGGCTGTTTCTCAATCCTCATTTCAAAACTGGGACTGCAGAAGCCAGCTGAGAGAGATTCCCTCTTCTCCTGATAGAAGATGAAAAAAGTAGGGATATATGGAGTTGGGCTCCTGCCTTTTCAGAAGCTGATCTGAGAGAAGGGGGGAATTGTTCTTGGTTGATTTCTTAGAGTTTGGGTTTCCTGGGTTTTAATGGGTTCTGTCCACAGTCTAGGTCTGTGATGGCGAACCTATGGCACGCATGCCAGAAGTGGCACACACAGCCATCTCTCCAGGCATGCGAGCCGTCGCCCATTGGTCTTCCAGGTTCCGGCGTGCCAGCCAGCTGGTCTTCCCGGGCATGGGAACGCTGGAAACCAGAAGAGCAGCTGCCTAGTGCACATGCACACGCCGGGAAGATGATCTTCTGGTTTCCGGGGCACGCATGCACATTGGACACCTGGTCTTCATGTGCGCATGTGCGCCTGAAACCGTAAGAGCAGTCGCCTGGCATGCACATGCGCACCAGGCAGCTGCTCTTCCAGTTTCCGGCATGCGTACACTCGCGCACTCCCGTTTCAGTACTCTGTGCTGAAAAGATTTGCCAACACTGGTCTAGGTCAATGTTCCTCAATCTTGGCAAGTTTAAGATGGATAGATTTCAACTCCCAGAATTCTGAGATTGAAGTCCACTCATTCTAAATCCCAGGGAGTGCTCTTCCCTTCTTCATTACAACTTTACTCTGTGACCTGTGTTATAATCCATGAAATATGGAGGAGTAAATGAGGAAAAAGTTGTGTTTTCTAACCAGTCATCCCAGAGAATTCCAGTGTGTAAACTCAGCCATATTCTACTCAATTGTTTATCTTCCCAGAATACCATTGTTTATCTTCCCAGAATACCAAATAGTAACTCAAAAGTCAAGGCTGACACATAGAATGACAAAGCTCAGCAGTCTTTAAGAAAACACTAATATGAGGTAAGGAATATCCCTGGCTCTTTAGAAGGTGAAAAGTAGGCTGATCTTAAGCAAACCATTTCATATTTAAAACTAAAAAGTTTATGTTGCTCGAAGTATATGAATGACATTGACCTTGTAAATTAAGTAGGACTAAGTCTACTGAGGGAGGAAACTACTAGAAAATCACAAGTTTGTATGCTGGACTGGGAAGTCCAAAAACATCCAAAGAAAACTACAGCAAAAACTTCCATACTATTCCTGTAAAAATTGAATGGTTGCATTTCATACAGTCACATCTTTCTTTTCTTCTAAAAAAGCTTAACAATACCAATAATAACAATATTTGTAGTCTAACATTAAAAGCATTTTAAAAAGATACCCTAAATTCCAAGCTGATAGAAAATGAAAAAAAGGAGATATATATATATATATATATATATATATATATATATATATATATATATATATATATATATATGTTTTTCTTCTAGCCAGGTTTTCCCTACGTAGCCAAGGTTTTTTTGTAGCTCCAGCTCAGTAGAATCTCATCTACTCGGTTCTGGGCTTTTTTCCTTTCTAACACCTAGCAAGCTCTGACTGCTAGGTGGGAGACCTAAATAGATCCATTTCTAGCTCGTTAGCTGTCATCAGTAGGCCACACCCACCTCCTCCCTGTAAAGGCATAGTATCAATTTTCTTACTTCTTCGTCGGGTCTATGTGTGTTTTTCTTCTAGCCAGGTTTTCCCTACGTAGCCAAGGTTTTTTTGTAGCTCCAGCTCAGTAGAATCTCATCTACTCGGTTCTGGGCTTTTTTCCTTTCTAACACCTAGCAAGCTCTGACTGCTAGGTGGGAGACCTAAATAGATCCATTTCTAGCTCGTTAGCTGTCGTCAGTAGGCCACACCCACCTCCTCCCTGTAAAGGCATAGTATCAATTTTCTTACTTCTTCGTAGGGTCTATGTGTGTTTTTCTTCTAGCCAGGTTTTCTTCTAGCCAGTAGATGAGATTCTACTGAGCTGGAGCTACAAAAAAACCTTGGCTACGTAGGGAAAACCTGGCTAGAAGAAAAACACACATAGACCCTACGAAGAAGTAAGAAAATTGATACTATGCCTTTACAGGGAGGAGGTGGGTGTGGCCTACTGACGACAGCTAACGAGCTAGAAATGGATCTATTTAGGTCTCCCACCTAGCAGTCAGAGCTTGCTAGGTGTTAGAAAGGAAAAAAGCCCAGAACCGAGTAGATGAGATTCTACTGAGCTGGAGCTACAAAAAAACCTTGGCTACGTAGGGAAAACCTGGCTAGAAGAAAAACACACATAGACCCTACGAAGAAGTAAGAAAATTGATACTATGCCTTTACAGGGAGGAGGTGGGTGTGGCCTACTGACGACAGCTAACGAGCTAGAAATGGATCTATTTAGGTCTCCCATCTAGCAGTCAGAGCTTGCTAGGTGTTAGAAAGGAAAAAAGCCCAGAACCGAGTAGATGAGATTCTACTGAGCTGGAGCTACAAAAAAACCTTGGCTACGTAGGGAAAACCTGGCTAGAAGAAAAACACACATAGACCCTACGAAGAAGTAAGAAAATTGATACTATGCCTTTACAGGGAGGAGGTGGGTGTGGCCTACTGACGACAGCTAACGAGCTAGAAATGGATCTATTTAGGTCTCCCACCTAGCAGTCAGAGCTTGCTAGGTGTTAGAAAGGAAAAAAGCCCAGAACCGAGTAGATGAGATTCTACTGAGCTGGAGCTACAAAAAAACCTTGGCTACATAGGGAAAACCTGGCTAGAAGAAAAACACACATAGACCCTACGAAGAAGTAAGAAATATATATATATATATATATATATATATATATATATATATATATATATATATATATATATATATATATATATATATATATATATTTATATATATATATATATATACATACATACATACATACACATGGCAAATAAATATAAAAATGAAAACGCTGTTTCACAAACACTGTTCCATCAATATGGCATAGAATTTTAAGCCCTGGTACCAGTTAAAGTATGCTGCTCTATATGTCTGCTCTGGAGATGGTTTTAAAAGCAGAATATAAAGATGCCTCCAGCTGAAGCAGATTTATGTGCCTATACTTTAATAATACTCCATAAAAAGCGTTTTGGGATTCATATCAGAAAAAAATTTCCTGCAGGTTTTTCCTCTGTCTAGACAAAACAAAGCAGGAGCTTTTAAAAAGACACTAGATAATAATTTATTTCAAAAATGTGTAGGTATTTGTGTGCATATATAAAAAATTTAAAGGCATACTATTCCACCTTGTTTTGTTTTCATAATAAGTCTGGAACTTTTGCTGGCACCAAAAGCTGGGGCAATGGAGGAAAAAGAAAACAACTGGCAGCCTCTGAAGGAGAAAAAAAAAAGTAGAAGAAAAGGATTGCTTTTCGGTAACAAGGAGACAACAATTGTTGGATTAGGTTTACAGGCTCATCATGCCCCAGCATGGGGTTTTTAAACCCATTAACTAAAAGTATTTGCAGTATATGAAAATTATCCCCACTGTTTTGATTGATGTAATGACATTAAGGGAAGTAAAATAAACTAGTGAACTAAACAAAAAAAGGAGATCTGTCCTGCGGAATCCAACTAACGTCAACTACCGATTCAGAATTTGTGCCTTGAGGATAATTCGTGAAGATGGTAATAGTCTTAACTGTGAAGGTATGTGATGAGAAAAACACTTATTTTCCAGAATGATGCAACATAAACAAGGGAGCAAGGGAACAAGGAGAGAAGTCAGTGGCGTCATCCTCACAACCTGCTTGGGAAGGTTAACATTCTCTGGAATAATAAAAGCGGGGCGGGGGTAGGATTTACAAAAGAAGAAAAAGGCTCCAATGTAAAGCAGAAATCTGTATTAAAAATGGATTTCAACTTAAAATACTCAATCTTGTTATTCTCTGAACTAACATCCCTCTGTAATCAACAAGGAAGATGCTCCTCAAAACCTCCTAATGAGCATATTTAGGAGTTAAATGCTGTTCTTCAGTGTTACATTATAAAATCAAGGCTGATGTCATGTGAGCCAAGGAGGCATACTATACAAATGCTAGAACATGAACATTTCTGACACACAGTAATCTAGACAAGCTGTTTTAGCATCTCGATATGTGTGCTTTAGACAATGAAATAAGCAACCCAACAAAACCTGATGTTGTCCATATATACCGGGACTCTAGTGGATTGGGTCTTGAGACTGCTGAGAATACCATGGATAATCAAGAAAAACCACCCAATCAAACAAATCAAGCCAAAGTTCTCACTCAAGGCTCTATCTATCCTATTATGTGAGAACCTGGCTCTCTACAGAAGCTGTAATGCTAGGAAAGGTAGAAGGAAAGAGAAGAAGAGGACAGTAACCAGGTGGACAACTCAGTTGCAATGTTGTTGGGTACAAAATTTGAAGACCTAAAAAAACAAATTAGGAAAGATTGTCACAAACAAAATGTATGTGGCTGCTAAGAGTTGGCACCAACTTGATGGTACATAATCAATCAAATCTTGATTATCCAACCAATCAACTGGTTGAGAATTTTAAGATTATAGTGGACTTTTTCAAGACTTGGAGGTTATATAGAGCTGTAGACTCTACTGGAGAATCAAAACAATATCCTAGAAGAAATCAATAATAAATCATTTTCACACTACTGTCAAGGCTAACAACATGGATAGGTATGCCTGGTCACCAGAGACAGAGCTGAACTTGTGTGTTTTTACCCTACTTAATTGCAACCCATCTGAATGACACTGAATTGGACAACAGTGAAACAGTGATTAAGAGCTATCAAGGAAACACTATAGGTAGTCCTTGACTTACAACCACAATTGAGCCTCAAATTTCTGTTGCTAAGTGAAACATCTGTTAAGGGATTTTTACCCAATTTTATGACTTTTCTTGCCACAGTTGTTAAGTGAATCACTGCAGTTGTTCACTTAGTAACAGAGTTGTTAAGTGAATCTGGCTTCCCCTTTGACTTTTTGTAAGAAAGTAGCAAAAGGGGGATCACCTGACCCCAGGACTCTATAACCATCATAAATATGAGTCAGTTGCCAAGCGTCTGAATTTTGATCACATGATCTTGGGGATGACGCAATGGTCATAAGTGTGAAAAAACATCATAAGTCACTTGTTTCACTGCTGTTGTAACTTTGAACGGTTACTAAGTGAACTGTTGTAAGTCGAGGACTACCTGTATTATGTTATATGATGTCAGATGTCAGGGAGGGGTTCCTATCATACAGGTCATTTAAGTCACTTATATGAGTACTCAGAAATAAACATCTCCTAAATGACTGTGGAATAAAAATCAGCAAAGTGGCTCAGATACAATATTCTTGGCAACTACAGTCATGGCCTCATTCCTTTACAAATAGGAATAGCCCTAGAGACAAAATAGCCTACAATGAAGCAGAAGGATTTTGAGTCAGGATTTATTTGAGACTTATAGGTTCGTTTGTTTGCTTAACTAATCTGAAACTGGTTATGTGCATCTCTCTATGTACATGTTCATACATGCTAATTCCCAACATATCTGGCTAGAGGAAAAGAAACTATCTTTCTAATCCTTTTTTTCTTTTACATTTTAGTAGGATTTTTTTCTCCTTCAATGAAGCACACTTCAGGCTCAGATGGATATTCTTGAGTAATCTTTTGCAGGATGGAAAAGTTAACTATTTAAATTATTAAACATCAAGCTGCTAACCTTTTTCATTCAGAGGTGAATCTAGAGTTATCAGACCAGAATAAAAATGGAAAGTTATTGTGGACTTCCATAATTCAGAGCAAAGAAGAGCCATTGTGCATTTGTGGGTTTAAGAAAAAATAGTGCTGGATTTCCCATAAGATTTGCCTTATCCTATATTATGTCTTACAGTAGCCAGTCTATGCACCCATAGTAAATAATGTAGTATTCTTTTGATATTGGAAATAACAACCATGATAAGTAACCATCTATGTTTGAGATCATTCTTCCTAATAAGAGATATAACCACTGGCAAGATAAGAAGAACCTGCACATCCTTACTGCACAAATCTGCTACTCTTCTTAGCATTATCTTATTTACCAACACTATAACTCCATGATGGGACACGGTGGCTCAGTGGATAAGACACTGAGCTTGTCGATCGAAAGGTCAGCAGTTCAGCGGTTTGAATCCCTAGTGCCATGTAATCGAGTGAACTCCCGTTACTTGTCCCAGCTTCTGCCAACCTAGCAGTTCGAAAGCATGTAAAAAATGCAAGTAGAAAAATAGGGACCACCCTTGGTGGGAAGGTAACAGCGTTCTGTGCGCCTTTGGCATTTAGTCCTGCCGGCCACATGACCACAGAGACATCTTCGGACAGCGCTGGCTCTTCGGCTTTTAAACAGAAATGAGCACCGCCCCCCTAGAGTCAGGAACGACTAGCACATATGTGCAATGGGAACCTTTACCTTTATAACTCCATGAGGATACTCAGCAGAAAATGAGCGACTTGGTTGAGGTTGTCCATCAGCCTCGTGGTGAAATTGATCTGCTCCATTCTTCTCACTGTTTCACAACATTTGATATTTTTTTACTGAAAAGATCAGCCTACCATCAACTACAGTGATGGCTTACAGGATCTCAACTTTTTTACTGTTTTATAAATTGAAAGATAAATTGTTATCTGACCTGAATTATTATGATTCAGTATTCTATTTCTGGTTCAGAGTCTTAACCTGGCAGGATATTTTCAAGATAGGTTCCAGGGTAAAATATCAAAATACATCCATTATGTGCAGAGTTATCTGTACTGTGAATTTGTGATAATAGCATAGTTTTCATAAATGACAGACTGCTTTAAGAGTGCAGCAATTTAAAGGCAATAAGTTCTCAAAGACAAGATGCCTCACTCTGAATTAAGAAATTGGGGATAGATGAGGGAGAGTGAATTTAATACATTTTTTTCTCTTGTCAGGCAGCTGATATAAAATAAGAAGTTTATGAAACTTTCATTCTTCAGTTGAAGGTCAGATTTATGCTTAATCTGCAATATCAGTAAGAATCAAAGCAAAAGACATTGCAGAAATTCTCATATTCTCTTTGAACTGTCAGGCGTAAACCATACATGCATGCTTTTTTCTGACATGATTGCCATGTCTTTATTTAATCTGGAACATAACAGCAGTGTCTTAGGGTGTATACACCACACCCTTTTCGGACCAAGCTGTCCTTCATTTCTTTATTAAATTTCCATCACGCTTTTAAAAAAACACACCCTTAGAATGGAACTACTATTATCATAAACTGTCAACAAACACTGAAGGCACAAAACAAGATTGAATTTTAGGACCTCTGTAAAAAGGATTTAACTTCTTGGTCTTTTGGCTAAGATTAAGGACAACATGTACTGTTGTAGTGAATACAGGTAGTTCTTGACTTACGACCACAGTTGAGCCCCAAATTTCTGTTATTAAGTGAATCATTTTAAAAGTGGATTATGCCCCATTTTACGACCTTTCTTGCCTCAGTTGTTTAAGTGAATCACTGCGGTTGATAAGTTAGTAACCTGGTTATTTAAGTGAATCTGGCTTCCTCACTGACTTTGCTTGTCAGAATGTCGCAAAAGATTCACATGATCTTGAGACACAGCAACGGTCATAAATACAAACCAGTGGCCCACCATCTGAATTTTGATGACATGATCATGGGGATGCTGGAAAGGTCATAACTGTGAAAAACGGTCATAAGTCACTTTTTTCAATGCCGTTATAACTTTGAACGGTCACTAAATGAGCTGTTGTAAGTCGAGGACTACCTGTAAAGTTGACGACTCTACAGCTGAAATTTTATAAGAAATTCTGGTACGGTCATATAGACATGATGTCGAAGGCTGAAGCCGATTGGGCTTCTTACATCACATCCAATAGATTGAAAAGACTACTAACAGATAGTGGGTATATGAGAAGGTGAGAGCTGGTTGGCTACTTGACCAGTCAGTTAAACAGCACAATCCTGATCTCCACAAATCAAAGTCACCTGAAACAATTCCAGTCCCAGAGAGCAAATTTTACAAAAGTGTGTAGGGATAAGTTTAGATATAGGTGAAGTTTTTTAAGAAGGGGTGAAACTTTGAGACAAAAATGTACCAAAAATACTGAGAAAGCAATAATTTGAACCACATGGGTATTTTTTAATATGCTGTATATTTGAAGCAAGCAACTCACCCATTCCACACACTTAGTGTAAATTACTCCTTTCCATTATCTAAAATCTTTGGAAATCTATCTGGATTAGCCAAAAGAGGGCACCAAAGAGGTGTCTTTGCTATGGAGCTGGGCAGAGAGAGAGTCATTTCTGGTAAAATAAAGGGGGAGGGGGGGGAGAGACTCTTTGATGTATGGAGTCTTGCAGACTGGAATTACTAGCAAAGTTTAACACAGGGCAATTATGCACAAAAACAAAAGCGCCTATAGCTTATAGTTAAAATAATGCTTTATTCCCCATGTTGCTGCTTTACTGCACAAGTAATAAGAAAGCCATGGGGAAAGGGGGGAAGAAAGCAAAGACAACTGATGTAAACATGTTATGAAATATCATAAGTTTGTGTAACTGAGGAGATTGTGCAATGCCTTTCAGAGAAGCCATAATTTTTGCCTATGATGAAAAGGCAGGTGGGGGTGGCGGGGAGAGAAATAAAGAGAGAAATGCAAATTGAGAGAAAAAAGGCGGGGAACAAACTGGCCATCAGACTTCAGTTCCAACAGGAAATATTCCTCATTCTTTAAGTTCCGACATCATTCAAGACCAGACACTGACCAAAAAAAAGTATCCCAAAAATGTAGCCAGAGTGCTCAGATCCTGTAAGAACTTGCATTTTGAAGGTCAAAACCCAATCAACAATAAATACCAACAAGCCAAGGAATGTCTGAATACCAAAGGAAAACAGTAATTGCCCTCTTGTTTGCCTGAAGATAAAGCAGATACAAAAAAAGGACATTCCAATTCCTTCTGGAAAAAACTGTTTAAAAAATGTAGAAACCAATTTGAATTGACTCCTTTGAAAGGATAGGAGATATGGGGGGTTGGGGGGTTGCATTTTGCCTATGGAAATGACTGTATCATTTAAACAGCATTTTTAGCACAGACGGAATTGCTTCATGAAACAGCATTAGAGTTCATGGAAGGGAAAATGATTCCAGATAGAATAAAAGAGAAGAGCTACAAACAAGAGAGAAATAAAATCCATAATTTAAAAAGTACAATTCATCTTGCAGATTCCACTAATTTGCAGTAGTACAACAAAGACAGTAATACACTCTGCCTAATTTAGGGGGAAAAAATTCTCTTTTGCCTTACATTTTTTCGATGTAACAAATTATTTACAATCCATTGCAAAAATGTTTTTTTCAGTAAATTGGGCCTGTAGTCTGGCCATTTATTAGATGGGATTATAAAGAAAGTGCTGAACTGCATTTACAAAAACATACAAACGTCTGCCACCATTAACATGATGAAATTAAAAAACAAATATATAATTCCGTATCAGATTTTAAATTTAGAATCCATTGAATCTAGGCTTTCAATGGAAAAAGCCATTTTGCTTTGTGCGTATAATATCTAGTTCAACAACCTGAGTTAAAGTAAATTACAAATCAAGCTAATGATACTAACGTTGAACCCATTTTGGAAAGTAAATGTAATTATTTCAATCAAGTTTATTCTGATAAGAGTTGTAATTTCTACCTTTTCAAACACAAAGTATTGCAGCCTCCTTGGAATCCTAAAACTGATATGGAAATTCTATTTGTACAATAGGAGAAAAAGGAAATCTTAGAATCAGAAACCAATTTGATTTCAGATTCACAGAAAGAGATATGTGGTTATTTGGAAATTTGAAGAAGTTACTTCCACAACCCTGCAAATTCGGTCCATTGCAAATTTACTTCTACCAAATAAAGCACAAATAAATGGGATGGGTGTCACAGTAAAAAATGCTAACCATTACAAATATTAAGGAAACATTTTGCATTTTAGAAATATCTTGGAAAATTGAAGATTAGTATTTGAAAAGGGAGGGGAGAACTTCTTATTTACAAAGAGCGAGGCAGAAGTATATTATCTTTGTAAACCCACCTTCATTAAATAACCAATCTTTTCCCGCTTCTTACAACTTCTGATTCATATTTTTCATCCTAGATACAAATCAGTTCAGACACTAATAAACACAAGAATAATAGAGATGCATTATTCTCAATTTTGAAAACTAAAATCAGCACATTAAGCATACATAAAAATATCTAATTTTGTGAACTGCCAAACTGCAGCCTAATTTTGCCCACATACAATTTGCCAGGCTCCTTCCTATAGGCCTACTACTATATAATGAAAATAACCTATCTTTCTTTGGAACTTTGAAATAATTTTCTAGAGGACATTGTAGATTTCATTTTTCTAGATTCACACAATGGTATTACAAATGCATTACAGTCACATTCCAAATCCTTAATTCTGCCCTGACAGTTATGTGAGCTGGCGCCATATTCCCTGAAGACATCTCTATTTTTGTTTTATTTTTTCCAAACCCTAAAAACGATTATTTCATAAGCTTAATTCATCTGAGTTGAAGGAACTTGGGAACTGAAACAGTTCAAAGGAGATTCCCATTGTGGCTTCTCCTGGGAACAGAACTGGACTGTTCCCAAGAACTGGTGCCTTTCACAATTTCCTTTCTCTCCTTAAAGTTGTATTTTTTAAATAAGAAACTTAGAGATAATAGAGGAATGATCAACTCATATAAAGAAAATATATCTGTCCATAAAGTCACATGCATTTCAAGTGACTTCATTCCATTTCTGTCATTTATGTGACCTTTTACCATGATTGAGTTAAGTCTCAGAAGGGTCCAGGAGAGCCTCAACTACTCTGGCATTATATAAGCCTTTAATGTGGGTACCACTGGGCTCACAGATGTACCCCTTAGAAGCATTAAGACTCATTTCATTGCCCCTTCTAATTTTAAAATCATTTTTACTTTTTTTTAATACTTAAACATTAGTTTTCTGCTGGGAAATAGTTTGCTGCAAAGCAAAGCACCAGTTTCCAACATAATCATGTGATGCATGTTAGCTCATTTGTATGTTTTGGTGTGGTGTACTTTTTGTCTGAGATTTTCTTCTATGTGGGAGTATAATGATCTGTGTGCTTCTTTAAACATAACCTGTTTGCATTATGTGAAAAAAGTATTTTGTTGTGCTTTGTGCAGGCAGATACGTGTTTTGGCACTTAACATTCAGACCACACCTCTGCATTGTATTCATTTGGCAAAGTTATTTATCTCTCAGCCTAAGTCTCCTCAATTTGCCCTTTGTGAAATGGGTACTGAAGTAGAAGATTATGAGCTCAAAGCAGAAATTTTGTGTTTAGAGGTCCAGAATTCCTTCTTACCTTCATAGGTAAAGTTCATAGGTAACCTACATTTTTTGTTTTGTAAAATAGAGGAATTTTGTGACTTGTCCCAATTATCTTGGTGGGCATTTGTAAATGTGCAAGTCCTACTGCCCTCTCCAAATTATTAAGAATACATATAACTTTCTCTTAAAATGTGCCCGATGCTTAAAAGGGTTGGCGATTCCTGGCTTATGGTCCTTCCCCAGAGCCAATTATTTTCTACACTGTAGAATCTCACCCCACAACCACAATATCTGAACTTTTGGAAATACCATAAGGGAACAAGTCAAGCCAAGGTAACATTATAGATGACCAGACCTACATTTAAGCCTGCTGTTTGCAAGCTGCTCACTTAAGGAGGATGGGAGGGGAAGAGGTTCTACTGAATAAACCTGGAGACAGACTTCATCTCCTCCTCTGCACTCTTAAAAGTCCACAAAAGAAACCGAGTTCTTTCTTTGGCTCTCCTTCAGCTGAGGTACCAGACATTTTGGCATTCTTTCCCAATGGCAATGATTGAAGAGGGAGGCCCACATATCCCCTTTTATACTGTTTACACGCCAGTGGAAACCTGTGTTAATAGTTCCAGAAAGCTACTCATGGTTTCCTCTCTTTTGTTCCCAATTAGACATTTTATTCCGAGAAAAACATGCCGCCAACCGCCGTACCCACCCAACCCTTTGACCTGGCGCTTATGGCTCTCTCAGCTCAGACTTTCTCTTCGCCCTGGATTTTTAGACTCTCGCCCAGAAAGGCTCCCCTTCCCTCCGATTCCCCGTTAGAGGACCTCAAGACACACTGATCTCCTCTGGGGAGAACGGACCGAAGATACAACCTTTCCCAGAAGAGACCCCAAGAGAGCCAAGAGAGCCAAAGCAACCTCCCACCCTCCTCAGCGCGCGCCTCTGCCTCGTCGCCTTTGGCTCCACCAGAGGCCAGCACAAGCTGCGGAAAGCAAGACCTCCCAAGGCGAGCGGCGTTCAGGTTCTGCTGAACTGAAAAAAGAGTCCGAGCAAAGGGATCGCGAGCGCACGGACAACCGCGAAGCTCTCTCTTCCTAGGAAGAAAAGGAAAACAAGGCAAGGGAGAAGACCGCCCGACCCCTGACCCCGCTTACTTAGCCGGCGCGCCTCCCAAATCGGTGGCTCAGGGTCGCATTGGGCTTGTCACTCCGATCGGGCTGTCTCCTGCCTACCAACTTCCAAGGGCTCTTTCTCTCTCTCTCTCTCTCTCTCTCCCGCCTTGCACTTCCAAGGACTTGTCCGCCCGCAACCGCCCCAACTCTTGAAAAGCCGCGGCCGTTTCCGCCTCCTTTTAAGGTGTGAGCGCGCTGAGGGGCGGCTATTGGACTGGAAGCCAAAGGAGACGCGTCGCCCGTTGCTCCCCTCTAATCTCCGACTGAGGGAGAGGTCGAGGCGCGCACACAGGAGGTGGACTGGGGTGTGGTTAGCGAACTTTACTATTTGATTAAGGAGTTGCTGCCAGCCGCGGAGGAAGGAGGGGGCACAGATCGCTCACGGGGACGGGGGCGGGGGTGAGAAGCGTGCGACGGAGAGGCGCTGAGGAGGGGAAGAAAAGCAAATAATAAATAATCAGCATGATAACAGCGACCCGAACCACGCAGTCACATTAAAGTAAAATGAAAGAAAGCGGCTTCCCCCACCCCCCAAGACAGATTCCTGTCACGGGACCACAAATGGGAGAAAAGATCAATTTAGGAGAGGAGAAAGTACACGTGTCCTGGTAAAAGGAGAGCCTCGAGGTCGGATTTGAGCAACTTGGCGACCAAGGTGCTCGGGCTGGCCCCTTACCTGTTGAGTTGTGATGCTCGAGTAAGTTTCCGGATGCCCTGGAGAAGTGCTGCTGCCCCGAGAGGAGGTATCAAAATTTGTCGGAAAGTCCTGGTACATTGTCCAAGGTGCAAGCAGGAGAGGACTAATAATGAAGGAAAAAACCCACAATCTTTCCAGCTGTTGATCCCTCTTGCTCAGGACCCTTCCTGTCTTGGTTTCCAATCGTATAATTGATGCTTCAGATTTCAAGCGCGCTCAGGTGGAGACGGATGCAGCTGGCAGTTTGGATTTTGATTCTATTTTAAAGCGAGTCCTGATTTTTTTTCTCTCTCTCTCTCGAAACAGGACCGTGGGATTTAAAAAAAGATTCACCCCAAACCTCCCACGCATAAGAATGCAAAATTCACTGCTTGTAGAGCCAAATTATCGAGTCTCTTAAGAACGTCAGCATAACTATAAAAAGGCTGGTGTTTTTTTTAAAAAAAGAAGTGTTCTCTTTCCAAACGCGTCTTTATTTCTAAAGAAAATTGGACGTGTCTTGTTTCCCCTTCCTTCCACTTTGCCTGCCTACTGGTATCAAAGTCTTGATCTCTCTGTAGTTTTAAGGAGGATCGTTGCCTCCTGTATAATTAAGCCCTTCAGAAAAGTGCCGTCTTCCTGCTCGAACTGGACTGGATGAGTCAGCCCGGGCTTTTGAGGCTCTTTATTTACTTTATTGTTGAAAAGATTCAACTGGATTATCGATCTAGCTCTTGATTTTGCTCTTTTCGGCCATGAAGGCGAACTCTTCTGTCCCCTTGCTTTAACACGTACCCCCCCTCCCTTCTCTTTCCCTTGAGCAAGCGCCTCTCTAGCTTAGTATCCTTGTTCTCTGAGCTCCTTTACTCTCCCTGGATGAGTCAGTGCGATGGCATTAGTTCAAATCCCGAGCCTCATTGCATCTCCTCTTCTTAAGATCTGTACCATGTGGACTTCCAGCGTCAAACTTGCAACTTGGCCACGCCCCACTCGCAACGCGGAGCCTCCCACCGGTGGGGGGGGAGGAGGAGGAGACAGGAGGAGGGCAAAATCGGCCGGCCCATTAAACCCGACCCAGTTTACTCAGTGCTGACGATCGGAAGGCGGGTAGGCAGGCAATTCAGGCAGACGTTCTCACGCCCACTCGCCATGCCGCCCGACCGGACAGTCCGTTGCCTGGTCCGGAATGGGTTTTTTCCCCCTAAATTCCCCCCTCCCCACGTCTCAGTTTAGTCTGTTCCATTGTCGCAGGTCGCGGTTGCCAAAGATGGTCATTTGCGTTGCACTACGTGAGCGCGGGTTTCCTTGGTTAGAGTGACGCGCTCAGAGAGGGATTCCCTGCTCGCCCGCCACAGATCAAACCTCAATTAAGGGATGAATCTTAATAGAAAAGGCGGAGAGAGCGGCTTCAAAGAAGCCTTTCTGATTTTGCCCCCCGGTTCTTTCTCGGGGGGCAGGTCGTCCTGCGCGGCAGCATAAAGGCATATAACTCGAGGGCTACTCGGAAGCAGGACAGGCGGGGAAGAGGGGGGGAGTGTTGCATTTCGGAGGCTGCCAGACTTATTCAAATGTTGAATTTAGATGGGATGTTAAAAGGTTTGGGGGGAGGTTCCAGTCAATATAGTAGCAACGAAGAAATCCGAAAAGGGGTGGCGAATTCGAGAAAAGAAACACGGGCCAAGATCCCAGGGAGTTAAGCTGGAGCTTCATACCGCATAGAATCCCATTAACATCCTCGCGTTGTTATTTGATCTTGCCATATAATCTAATATCCGAGGCTTCCGATCATCAGATCTCATAGTTGATTTCCTGATCATCAGATCTCATGGTTTTGTTTTTTTTTCCTTTCCTGAGCTCGCCTGCTGTATTTACAACCCGGAGTCTTAGAATCTGAACTCTACAAATCTGGAGCAGTTACTTTCTCCAGACCTCTGATTCATTTCTATACTATACGTGTTATTGCTAACTGTCGCTCTTCAGAAGTTAATGGGAAAACCGGCTGACGGCCGCTGGCGCTTATTCGCCCTTTTCGTTCGTCCGAAAGATGAAAAAAGCTCAACGGAAGAGTTGCGCCCGCGTCGTTGTTATGCAAAGCAATTTTTTCCCCCGCCTCTTGAACCCAGGGAGCCCGATTTCCGAGTTGGGAATGGCGCTCTTTTAAGGCTGCGGCGCGTGGACTCCACCAAGCTCTGAAGTAAGTTAAAGAGGCGCAGCCTCCACTTGGAATTGCACGAAAGGACAAAATTGCCTCAGCAGGAAGAGCATCGGGGGAACACTTTGTGCCGAACTGGGAAACGAGCGGCGCCCTCCTTTTGCAGCCCTTCGGCTCGGAGCTACAGGATTTGTTCGTGAACCACCACCGCCAAGCGGCGCAAAGCCATTTAAAGGAGGAAAAAAGCCGGGCCGGAGCTTCGAGACTATATTCTTATGATCCTGGCCGACGGCCTACCGTATAAACTAGAAACAAGTTGCGAGGAAAGAAGGAGGGGGGGGGGGGGACTATGTTCCCTTCGGCTCCGGTCGGGCGCTTGGCCCGGACCAACCTCGCCTGGAACCGGACCAGAAAGCTTCCCCTTCTTTGCTGCAAGAGCCACGCCTCTTCCAGTAAGGACCGGCTAGCCTGTAGGCGGAGCGGCTCGGCTGCTGCTGCTTCTGCACGCACCGACGGAGTTACTTGGGTCGGTTGCCTTCCAGTAAAGTGACGTGGCTGCTGGCTTAGTCCCCAGAGATCAAGGAGTTTCTGCGGAACTTGGGCGGCCCTTGATGCAACCTTGCAACGCCGCGAAGGAGAAAGCGAAGCGGTGACGCCGCCAGGACGGGAGGCAGCGGGCCGGAAACGTAACGGGGGCAAAGATCTGCCCAACCCAGACCGGAGTTGCGGGAAAAGGAGGGAGGGGGCGGCGGAAGATGGAATTTCCCGCTGAGAATTACGTCTGCCCGGACGTGTGTGTGTGTTTTCCCCTCCCCTTTTGCGAAAAAGCAGCTCTCCAGGAAATTAGGTGCGCACGGCTTCCTCTCCCCCCCCCCGCGCCTATTTGGAAACTTAAGTTTTGCATTTAAAAAAAAAAAAAAAACGCCGCCAGCGCCGCATCGGCAGTTCAAAATAATTAAAAGGGAGTGGGAGTCTCGGACGAGACACCCCGATGGATCCCGAAGTGCCTGGAAAGCAATAGGCCGCCGCCTGCTTTTGTGTAAAAAGACTGCCGTCGTGGCAAAGTAACCGGCAATTGAAATCCTACCCAAAAAGTGACTCGCGTGTCGCCTTAAAAAATATACACGGTTATTCTTTCGGTTTGCCCGATTAGGAAACGAAGTGGGTCCTGCTGACAAGTCACATAAACTGCGTTTAGGCCCCCGAACCTCTGCTAGGTCTCTGCATAGTTCAAAACGAAAGCTGGATATCTTGGAAACGGCATAAAGAGCAAAAAATATCCAGAACAAATACTTTGTGTAAAGAATTCTCTGTGTTGGAGTTTTCAAAGGGACGTGCTCTTCCTTTCATTTTTGCTTCACAGTTCCAAATTGTCAATACACTTCTTGAGTCGGGAATATGACATCAATACATGAGGTTGCAATGGTTATCATTATTGCAGTGTAAAATAATATTATGCCAACTTGCGTCTTCTTGAGATGTTGGGTCTACAATTCCCAGAATACTTGGGCCACGTCCTCCAAATTTGCTGTACTACAGAAGCAACTACAAGTAGTCCTCGACTTAAAACAGTTCATTTAGTGACCATTCGAAGTTATAACGGACTGTAAAAAAGTGACATGACAATTTTTCACATGACCGCTGCAGCATTCCCATGGTCACCTCATTTACATTCAAATGCTTGACAACTGGTTCATATTTATGATGGATGCTATGTCCTGGGGTCATGTCATCACCTTTGCAACCTGACAAGCAGTCATTGGGGAAGGCAGATTCACTTAGCAACTGTGGCAAGAAAAATCATAAAATGGGGCAAAACTCACTTAACAAATTCCTCATTTAGCAACATAAATCCTGGGCTCAATTGTGGTCATAAGTCGAGGACTACCTGTACTGAATAGATGTTCAAGTTGAAGCCTTCAATTATAAGTCCCCTAAGTTTCGATTCCACCGGTAGCTATTTCCTGGATATTGCTGTATGGCCAATGTAGGTGAGAGGTTATAATGATAGCAGCATCATAAAGCACATATTATATATTTACAATTCTGTGATATAATTGAAACAGGGGCTTAAAAACAAGACTATAGGAACTATAGTCAGTGTGAAGTCTATGACTAACATGCCTGTAAAAATTACAAGTCATTTCATAGAGCTTTTGGGTGATAGTCTTTATCAATCATCTCAGCGTTTTGTAGTATAGAAAGCTGAGATAAAACAATTAAGGCAACACCACTCAATGAAGCAATGCGTAGAAACCTGTAAGCCATATCAATTACTGTAGTTCCTGATACAGCTATGATTCATTGTTTACATACTGAAGTTCCCAAGATTTATTCCTGTCATCTCCGGGTAGATCTAGAAAAGGCTCCTGGTTAAACCCCAGGAGAATTGTTGCCAGACACTGAATAGTAAGGTCAGGCAGAGCTGGGGCTGGTGACTTATATTTAATGTGTTTTCATTATTAAAAACAAAAACCCTTACATCATCCAGTATCCTTTGGACTTTTGAACCTGGGGATTTGTCTCGATTGCCATAACTGAGCACAAAAGTCCATTCCTGATTACCGGAAACATTCACAAAAAACAAAGCTTTTCTTGTTCAGTGGTTGCTAATCAAGAGTGCCCTTGATTGATTTCCATTTCTAGGACAAAATGCCCCTGGAGAGAAATTGTGGGGGCTGGCAAATATTTGGTCCAAGTGCAATCAGAATGCAGAACGAGACAGAATTTGATCTGATCCGGTAGACCACATTTTGTAACCTTGCCTTTCTTCATTTCAGTAGCCTGCTAGGGGTCAGATGTGGTACTTTATTCTTAAAATAATTGGGAGTATGAAAACCATACCTCAAGTTGCTTAGAGACCTACATTCTAATCAGTAGCTTAATGCCAAACTCAGAATAAGGCAGATACCCATGAATCTCTTGGGCCTTAACAATCATTTGGAGGTTTTCTCATCTCTCACATCTCAATGTGTTCATTGTGGTTAGCCCAGCCTTTCAATGATTTATTTAAAATGCAGTTAGGGTTAGGGTTAGTTAACCTCCAAGAGGAGAACATTCTTACCTGCACTCACCTAGATTGCTCTTGGACCAGTAGTGAAATTCAAATTTTGTTTACTACCGGTTCTGTGGGCATGGCTTGATGGGCATGGCAGGGGAAGATACTGCAAAATCTCCATTTCCACTCCACTCCAGGGGAAGGATACTGCAAAATCCCCATTTCCTCCCCACTCCTGGGGGAAGGATATTGCAAAATCTCCATTTCCACCCGACTCTGAGGCCAGCCAGAGGTGGTATTTGCTGGTTCTCCGAACTACTCAACATTTCCACTACCGGTTCTCTGAACTACTCAAAACTTCCAGTACCGGTTCTCCAGAACCTGCTGGATTTCACCCCTGTCTTGGACATAGAGGTCACTTCAGTGGTGGGTTCCTCCCGGTTCGGTCCGGTTTGGCTGAGCCGGTAATGGTGACAATATGACGTCACCGAACCGGTTCTCTCCCCCGCCCTCCCACCCCCCCCATGTTATTCTTACCTTTTATTTGGTCCCACCCCCAATCTATTGCTGTCTCCTGAGTCCCAGCTGATGACTAGAGGGAAAAAAACTGTTTAAACTCTTGCCAAGGGGCTTCAAAGGGCCGACCTACAGCTGATCAGTGTTAAAAGCAAACAAATGAGTTGGGTCATAAGTGCGAGGACTGGTCGTAAATGCGAGGACTTTCCAGAAATGACTCTGACCAGCTAGCCACGCTCACCTAGTCACATGACCACCAAGCCACACCCACAAAATAAGCCACGCCCACAGAACCAGTAGTAAAAAAATTTAGAACCCACCCCTGGGTCACTTGGTCTTCCAAAAATAATAATTCTAAGATCAAGCACAAGTTGAGAGACGGGAACTACACTCAGTCACCATAGTTTTGGGTGCAGAGTTCAATTATGAAATTGGTGAGGAATTGTTTGATATCTTCAAACTATTAACTTCTTTTCGAGGAGAATATGGATGCCATTCTTAAAAGCACTTGTGATGGGACAGAAGCCAGTGGAAGTATCTCAAACTAAGAATGGGCAGTTCACTGCTTGTGAATTTTGGGAGGTGTAGTCCCCATATATCTAGAAGGCTTCAACTGGATAAGACTAACTTAGATGAACTCGTAGTACTTGTTAAATCCTTTATTATTCTCTTCTGGATTTCTTTTTTTCCAGTGTGGGTCCTCACTAATTTTCTGTCTATTATAAGCTATTGCTGTTTGTATTTTTCTTATATTATAAGCCACCTAGAGAGAGGCAGCTGTAGCCTGAAGTGGTTAAATAATTCATTTGGTTTTTAAAGTATTTGTATCATCCCTTTCTTCTGTTTGATCAACTTACCAACATAGTTGATTTAAATAGCTTCAAAAAAAGAGAGGAAAAAAAACGGATCCAGGAAACTACAGACCCATCAGCCTGACATCAATACCTGGGAAGATTCTGAAAAAGATAATCAATGAATCTGTGTACACCTAGAAGCAAATAAAGTCATAACCAGAAGCCAATGTGGGTTTGTCAAAAATCATGCCAAATGAATTTTATCACATTCTTTCACAACGTGACAAAATTATGGACCAGCGAAATACTGTGGATATAACTTACTTCAGTAAGGCATTTGATAAATTAAACCACAACCTACTACTTGATAAGATAGAAAAATGTGGGTTAGACATCAGATGGATTCATAACTGGCTGATCAACTACACTTTACATGTAGTCCTTAATAGAATTGCATCTGCATGGAGGGAAGTATGCAGTTCAGAACCCTAAGACACTGTCTTAGGCCCAGTACTCTTCAATATCTCCATCAATGATTTAGATGAGGGGATGGAGGGGAAAGTCATTAAATTGCAGATGACACCAAGCTGGCAGGAATAGTCAACAGTCTAGAAGATAGACATAAAATACAGAAGCATCTTGACAGACTTGGAACACTGGGCCCTATCTAACAAAATGAAATTCAATGGTGAGAAAAATAAGGTTCTACATTTAGGCAAGAAAAACCAAATATACAGGTATAGAATAGGTGGTACCTGGGTCAATAGTAGTAATTGCAAGAAGGATCTTGGAGTCCTAGTGGACAATCACTCAAATATGAGTCAGCAGTGTGCTGCAGTTGCCCAAAAAGCCAACACAGTTCTAGGCTGCATAAACAAAAGGATAGAATCAAGATCATGTGAAGTGTTAATACCACTTTATAATGCCTTGGTGAGACCACACTTGGAATATTGCATCCAGATGTTGAGATTCTAGAAAAGAGTACAGAGAAGAGCAACAAAGATGATTAGAGGGCTGGAGGTTAAAACATACAAAGAATGGTTGCAGGAATTGGGTATGTCTGGTTTAATGAAAAGGAGTAGGGATGACAGCAGTGTTCCAATATATGAGGGACTGTCACGAAGAGGAGGGGTGTCAACCTATTCTCCAAAGCACTTGAAGGACACAAAGCAACAAGTGGAAACTAATCAAGGAAAAAACCAATCCAGGAGAACAATTAATCAGTGAAATGATTTGCCTCCAGAGGTTGTGAGTGCTCCAACACAAGAGCTGTTTAAGAAGAAATAGGACAACCATTTCTCTGAAATGATACAGGATTTCCTACTTGAGCAGGGGGTTGGACCAGGGGTGAAATGTAAAATTTGTTACTACTGGTTCTGTGGGCGTGGCTTGGTGGGAGGGTTAATGCGACTGGGTGGGCATGGCCAACTCTTTTTTTTAACTTTTAAAACCATTTTTTTCTGCAAATGCAAAAAAATGCTTTGAAAAGCCTCTGCTGATCAGGAACACAGCTGGGATCGTCAGAGCCTTTTGAAAGCATTTTTTAAACCACCTCTTTCCCAGAAGAGGTTGCAGAAAAAAATGCTTTGAAAAGCCTCTGACATCCCAGCTGAGCCACGCAATCATCAGAGGCTTTTTTTTTTTTACTTTTAAAAGCATTTTTTCGGTGGAATAAGTTGTAGAAAAAAATGCTTTTAAAAGTAAAAAAAGAAAAAGCCTCTGACAATCGCACTGCTCAGCTGGGCATGGAGGGGGCGCAGGGATTTTTGCTACCAGTTCTCCGAACCACCCACCGGCATCGCTACTGGTCCAAACCGGGAGCATTTCACCCCTGGGTTGGACCAGAAGACCTTGAAGGTTCCTTCCAGCTCTGTTACTATGTTATTCTAAAAGAATCAAAACAAGTAAAATACAACACAGCAGTTAAAACAGCAGAAAATAATTTAAAAATATAAACCCAAATATAAATAAATTACATGATAGCTGAAAACCATGCCATTGAGACAAATAGGTAAATGGTTCTTAGAGACCATGGACCCCACTTAAGAGAGAATTCTAAAGATCAGATATAACCAGCTACTGGATCACAATAGAACCTCCACAGCATAGTCCATTTGTCAAACTAGACAGGAGAAGAATGCAAAATATAGAGCTCAAAATTAATCACACTGGAAACATTACAGTCAATGCTAGAACCCACATTGCCAAGTTCTTAAAGTAGCTGTCTAATAAGACCAGGGATAGAGTGATCTTGAGATAGGGGACATAGTCATTGAGCCCTTGTCATGGTCGGATCACTCTCTCCTTCACCTTGACCTTCAAACCGCTGCACCCCGCCGCAGGGAGGCGGAACCGATAAGATGGTACCGCCCCAGGCGCCTTATGGAACCTGATAGGTTCCAGATGGAGCTTGGGCCAATCCCTGAGGTCCTGGCTCACGCCTCGACTGGAGACCTAGTGGCCGCCTGGGATAGGGCAGCCGCTGGAGCTCTGGATCGAGTCGTGCCTTTGCGGCCTCTGACCCAGCGCTGATCTCACCTGGCTCCTTGGTTTACTGAGATGCTGAGGAAGATGAAGCGCCGGAAAAGACGCCTAGAGAGTAGTTGGAGGGCCAGTCGTACTGAATCTGACCAGACACTGGTAAGATCTCATATTAAGAATTACCTAGTGGCGATAAAAGCAGCGATATGCACTTATCTTGCTGCTCTTATTGCGTCATCAGATAACCGCCCGGCCGCCCTGTTTAGGGGTTACCCGCTCCCTGCTCCACCAGGAAGCGAGGGAGGACCCCTTGGAGGGAAGAGCCGAGGATTTTGTTCAGTATCTGTATGACAAAATCACTCAGATTCGGGAAGATCTGGACTCCGACTGGGTAGATCCAGCAGGGATGACGGAGGCAGGTCCTAAGAATGTTATCTGGGATGAGTTTGATTCTGTGACCCCTGAGGATGTGGACAGGATTCTGGGTAGACTGAATGCGACCACGTTTGTTGGACCCATGCCCCTCCTGGTTAGTGCTGGCTTCCCGGGAGGTGACACGAGGCTGGCTCCAGGGGATTATAAATGCTTCATTGAGCGAGGGTGTCTTTCCCGCCGCCTTGAAAGAGGCGGTGGTGAGACCTCTCCTCAAGAAGCCTTCCCTGGACCCGGCAATATTGGCTAATTATCGTCCAGTCTCCAACTTTCGCTTTGTGGCGAAGGTTGTTGAGAGTGTGGTGGCACGACAGTTTCCCCAGTACCTGGATGAAACGACGTATCTAGATCCGTTCCAGTCGGGTTTCAGGCCTGGGTACAGCACGGAAACGGCATTGGTCGCGTTGGTGGATGATCTCTGGAGGGCTCGGGACAGGGGTTGTTCCTCTGTCCTGGTCCTATTAGATCTCTCAGCGGCTTTTGATACCATTGACCATGGTATCATGCTGCACCGGTTGGAAGAGTTGGAGGTGGGAGGCACCGTATTATGGTGGTTTTCCTCCTTTCTCTCCGACCAGTCACAGTCTGTGTTGACGGGGGCAGAGGTCGACCCCGAGGCCCCTTATATGTGGGGTGCCACAAGGATCGGTCCTCTCGCCCCTTTTGTTCAACATTTATGTGAAGCCGCTGGGCGAGATCATCCGTGGTTTCAGGGTGGAGTACCATCAGTATGCTGATGACACCCAGCTGTACATCTCCACCCCAGACCACCCCAACGATGCCCTTGAAGTGATGTCCCGGTGCCTGGAGGCTGTACGGATCTGGATGGGGAGAAACAGGCTCAGACTCAACCCATCCAAGACCGAGTGGCTGTGGTTTCCGACGTCCCGATATAGTCAGCTGGTGCCATCGCTGACTATTGGGGGCGAAGCATTGGCCCCCACGGAAAGGGCTCGCAACTTGGGTGTCCTCCTGAATTCACGGCTGTCTTTAGAAGAGCACTTGATGGCCGTGACCGGGAGGATTTTTCATCAGGTCCGCCTAATCCGCCAGTTGCGTCCCTTTCTGGATCGGGACTCGTTACGCACGGTCACTCATGCCCTCGTCACCTCCCGTCTGGACTATTGTAACGCTCTCTACATGGGGCTCCCCTTGAGGAGCACTCGGAGGCTCCACCTGGCGCAGAGTGCGGCCGCGCGAGTGGTGATGGGAGCGACGTGGCGCTCCCATGTAATGCCTCTCCTGCGCGAGCTGCACTGGCTCCCGGTGGTCTTCCGAGTGCGCTTCAAGGTTTTGGTTATCACCTTCAGAGCGCTCCATGGCTTAGGACCTGGCTATTTGCGGGACCGCCTGCTACCACCAATAGCCTCCCACCAACCAGTACGCTCCCATAGAGAGGGGCTCCTCTGGGTGCCGTCGGCCAAACAATGTCGACTGACGGCCCCCAGGGGGAGAGCCTTCTCTGTGGGGGCACCTACTATCTGGAATGAGCTCCTCCCCGAGATACAGAGGATTCCGGATCTGTGTACCTTCCGTCGCACGCTTAAGACGTTCCTATTCCAGCAAGCTGGCCTGACCTAAACTTTTCCTCTTTTTAAATGGGAATTTTAAATTTGGTTTTAAATTATTAGGGTTTTAAAATGGTTCAGCCAAATTTATTTAATTTGTTTTATCTCTATTTTAAATTTTGTATTTATATGTTTTATTTTATGGCTGTTCACCGCCCTGAGTCCTTCGGGAGTAGGGCGGTATACAAATTTAATAAAATGAAATGAAATAAAATGAAATGAAAATAATGTTTTTATTTGCTGCTTCTCTGGCTCAGAATTTCCTCTTTCTCCCAGAAATTTCTGAAGCTCTTTCTAATGGCAATGCAAATTCTTTTTAATCTGGCCAGTATTATTCAAAGAGAGGAATAAACAGAGTTTTCTTGAAGTTTTGTATACTGTGTTTTAAAAGTCTGCAAGTCTTCTCATCCAGCATGGATGTTGATTCACATACCAAGAGAATAAAGAAGACTGCTTTTTCTGGATTTCTGTAAGTTTTGCGTCTGTTGAATCCAATTAGTTCAAAATTTACAAGGAGCAAATTAGAGGTAGTTGGGAACTCTCTCATAAGATGTAGCTTGTCTTGGGCAAATCCCACACTCTTCTATGCCTGAGGTTCCCCTTCTGGAAGATTAATGTCTCTACATTACCACAAAGAGGTAGAGTGCCACTTAATTAATTTTTCAAAGAGTTTGGAGCAAAGGGGCCTATTAGAACACAAAGCTGGTTGTTAATTACACATCTCTCTTAAGTATTTTAATCAACTCTCTTTGGCAGCAGGAATTGGTAGGTTCCTTTTGAAAGAGAGAGAGAGAGAGACCAATGATTTGTCAGCACTGGTAAGTGCACTTCACTCTTCTGAACAGGAATATGAAAGAAATCAGCATTTCCCTTCACAGCTGAGATAGTAAATATATGAATACCTGTTGGGACTCTATTAACACTAGATTGGATAGCATCCCACAGTTTCCTGCACATAATTATTGGGTCCATAGGTTTCTACAAAAATACATCATTTCCTAAAAATAGTCAGTTTAGCCATCCAAATGCAACAGTCTTGGAAAACCTGGAACAGGTGAGGGAAAATACAGTTTTTCTTTATCTTGGTTAATTTTACAGACACTCCCCTGTTTCTGTGGCTATTGAATGAAGTACAAGCATCGTAAAAACAAATACTGTAAATGTATATCTTCTCCTTGACTAGATTATAGATATACAGGTCATCCCCACCAATCATAATTGGGACCAGCAACTCCATCATGTGACTGTTTTATCACACCAGTTTGTCAGTTCTGGCTAAGTTGTTCAGTGAATCACTGTGGATCATTAAGCATAGTGACTGCCACTTGCAACTTCCTGCCAGCTTTCCCATTGATTTTACTTGACAAAAGCCAACTATGAAGTTTCTGAATGGAGATTACATGATTGGAATGCTACAGCCATCATAAATGTGCACCAGTTACCAAGTCTTCAGATTGTGGTCATATGACCATGGAGACTGTAGTGGATTTTTCTATTTTAATGGATTTTTCTATCATAATTGTTGTATGGCCTCTGTTCAAAGTTATTTTAAATGTATTATTTAACTGTTTGGGCTGTCCCTGGAATCTCTGGGATATAAACCAAGGAAAACAATTCCTGTTCTTAAACATCTGTCATGTATATTTGTTGACTGATTCTAAATAACTGGAAAAACTAGGATGACATCACTTCTATAAAGAATAGAGATGGTATCAACATACTGAAGGCAGTTCATATAGAAAATAATGTAGGATATGTACATATCAGCTTCCACTCTAATCAATGTATCAGTCTCAAAAATTATCTGCCTGGGAAGGAAATACACTTTTATAGAGTTTATTTTTTTCAACTAAGGATATGGAGGTCAATTTTGGATTGGGATGTTGTGTAATTTAATCCCGGTATATGTGTTAGAAACTGTTCACTTACCTTGTTTAACAGATGAGAAAAGTTAAAAGTAATTTCCTATGGTGTTTAAGAAGAATTACAATGTAACATTCAAATAAACTATGAGGGAAGATAATTTGGAATATAGAAATAAAAATACTGTAGCATTGCTTCTCTGAAGGTGATTAAAGTAATATTTTAAGATGGAGAGAGAACCACCAAGCCCTTAGCCCATGCCTTTATTGACCAAAAGAAACCTACATTTCCATAATCAGATCTCATTAGGCTCGAATCCCACCAGATGGAATAATATATTTTCAATAAATTTGCACTGAAAGAAAGGTGGTTTTCCTGTTATTTTCTATTTTGGGGGAGATTGCTGAAGAAAATATTCCACTTCACTTTGAAGTGTTGATTTGAAACAGCAACTACATCAAGCTGAAATCTTTTAGCATATGATTAAGCACCTCTTTATGAACCAAATTCCTCTTGGTGTGCATTGCTTGGCAGATGTTTTGTTTTCTGGCGTCTAAAAAAGATCTGGTCCCAAATTAGCTGTTTTGTTTCATGCAGTGCCTATTTTTAGAGGAGGTGTGCTTAGTTCTATAAAAATAAGACCATTTGCTGCAATCTTTTTGCGTTATATTTAGGCAGCAAGGTGCAAGAACCACAATAAGGCCATTGTCCTTTTTTTTGGCTTATGCAGTATAACATGCACTCAAGAACTGTGTGGGTTGATTTGCACTAGTAAAAAGAAAAATTTGGCTAAGATGTACAATGAATAGACACACACTAGGGGGGATATACCAGAAATATTATTGGAGCAAAAGCATCTCTGTCAATGCATCAGCAAGATTTTAAAAATTGCCATAGTTGAAATAATTCTGAATTACTGATCGACAAAGGCTGATACCACCATGTTTTAAAAGTCTATGTAGAATTGGACATGCATTTTTAAAGGAGGCTTAGAAAACTATCTTTGGCATTTGAGATTTTTTAAAAAAAAGTAATATGGGGCTTGGATACTGGATTTTCTGTCTTTGCAATCCCAGGTTCTTTATGATAAGCATAGATAATAGGAATGGGCTACGGAGTTAAGGTCCAAACCAAATGCAAAAGATTTTATTGACTACTCTTGTTTTAGACAAGAGAGAGCAAGCTATATGCTATGAGCCACATGCAACCTAGGACTGTTTTTACAAACAGGCTAAAGGCTAAAAATTCGCAAATAATAAATATTATTTTGTTTAAATACATAAGCAAACTAGCAAAGTATCCATATTACTAGGATGGGGTCAAATTAGTTGACATGGCAGCTGCAATGGTGTGATTGATACTCCACCTGCATTTTATATGGATTCTATGTGGAATGCACATAAAACATAAGCAGGTCTTCAAATGCACCATTGCAGGCATCATCTTGACGTTTTTTTGGTCATACCTTGCTGACACCTCTATCAGAAATCATTATAGCTGGTTCAAAATACAATCATGAATAGTGTGAAAATGGTGGCTGTGACTATCTGGTGCTACAGTATATTCTTGTCAATTTTAAAACAAACGTATTGCTTAACTGTTTATGGAAGAAGGATCAGCCAAGGTCAGTGACATGTTGCCCTCTGCTGGGATAGTTTAAAGGTAAGAAGGAAGTGCATCACTTTGGAGTTGCCTATCATCTCTTAGCACCAGGGGTACAGGCTGAGCAGGCACACAAGGTGCTGTAATAATATAGAGTAACATTTTTTTTTCTAAAATAACTTTGATACATAGAAAATTAGGCAACAGGAGTTTCATAATGATAGATGATTTCTTCATGGTTCCTTTTGGACAGTGCATAAAAGCTCCTTATCTTTTCTGTAGAGGATGTATCAGTATTTAGAAAAAAGGCCATGTAGAAGAAATTGCTTTGGTAGCCTAATCTATCCTTTTCCTACTTTCCTCATCATTGTTTGCAGGTAGAAATGTTAATTAGTAGTGAGAAACTAGGTTTTCCAAAAGGCACTCAAAACTAGTTCTCCTCCATAACTGGTAGGCATACTCACCCTACATACCCCCATCCTCCATAACTGGTAGGCATACCCACCCTACATACCCACCTGTGGCTATGATAAATGAATGCATTTATCTATGAATGCATCTTACGGTGCATTGCATTTGAAAATTTCCATTGGCTTCAACTGCTTTTGAAGTTAAGAACTGGACTTGTTTGTCCTAGAGACCAGCGCTCATATACACATCACATACACAAAGCAATCCATCCCCTGAGAAAAGAATCCGCTGCGTGTAACATACTGAGATCTGGTAGTGATAAAATTCTCTTGCAATAAATTACTTGGCCAAAGTAATTCTAAACAAGCTTGTCTTTTAGTATCCCAGACATGTCTTCAGAGCTGCCTGGGTTGAGCAATAATCCAATCTGTTCCTTAAAAAACAAGAGATAACATGCATGCTTGCTTGGTCCAGTCTTGCCCGAACATTAAACAAGTTAAGTTCCAGGTTTCAGGGCAAGGGAGGAACTCTGACAGGCAAATGAGAAGCTTGGGTGCTGCATGTTCCAGGAACACAAGTGTAGCTTGCAGAATGAAGTAAATAACTAAAATAATTCCATCACTTTAATTAATGATCACTCCTATACAGTATACCAAGGAGGTAGAATAGGCTCTTAATTTGACCAAAATAACAGAACCAGGAATGCCAACAGAAGCAAAACCTCCACATTTTAGGACTCTGTTGGACAGTGAAACTTTGCAGTACAAAGGCAAAATAAAATTTCTGATCATATAGAGCCGTGGTGATGCAGTGGTTAGAATGCTGTATTGCAAGGTGACTCTGCCGACTGGCAGGAGTTTGATCCTGATGTTGCTCAAGGTTGACTCAGCCTTCCATCCTTCCGAGGTCGATAAATAGAGGACCCAGATTGTTGGGGGCAATATGCTGACTCTGTAAACTGCTTAAAGAGTGCTGTAAAGCTCTACGAAGCGGTAGATAAGTCTAAGTGTTATTGCTGTAGTACTCTCTTAATGATGCTTTATTTATTTTTAATTTTATTATTTCTTTTTTAAAAAAGCATTTCAGTGGTATACATATTAATCAAACCCAAGATTAGTATGAAGTGTGAAGATTATTCCAGCCAGCTAAAATATATACAATTTTAATATTTTGAGCTACAAGTAGATGTGCAGTATCCTTACCTTCTCCTTCTTTTTTCCCTTCTTCCTTCATCTATGCTTCTCTCTTTTTTTCAACATTTTTCACCTTTTAATTTCACATGTATTCACGTGTTTTTAGAAAATTTGAGATGTATCAGATGATTTATTTGGCAGAATCTCTGGCGCAGGAGCATTCACGACATTGCCTTCCATCCCTATCTTTCCCTCTTGCAACCAATACGAAAGATGAATTTCAGCTTTGTCCCACAGATCAAATATGACTTTGTTGTTAAAATACACTCCCTGCCTCACGCATGCAACTCCCATGCCAAATTGTAGTAATAGTAACACCTGAAATGGCCAATTAGTTCAACACAAGAGAGACTTATTCGGGGAAAACACATATTGTGAGACAGAGGGTCGTACCTAATTTGCAGAGCTTGTTTGCATACACTCTTTACTTAATTTGCATAATATTTGAACAAACTTGGTGGACGCATCATTGCTGATGGACATATGGCAGCACTTCTGTGATGCCATTTGTGCAATTTCCAGTGACAAACACAAAGTTGCAGCTGGGGAAGAAGGTAGACTCTATTTCCATCTTGATATCAAAGGTTGAATGATTATCATTGTCCTTGTAAGTGGATTATGCAGTAGAGATAGGAGTAAATACAGATAGAGAGATCTTGGTGGATTAGAATTACAATATGATCGAGTCTTCCAGAAAAACTCTCCAAATAATGGTGAAATCTAAAGTGAATAAAATCATGAAATGACCTCAGATACAGAGATAAGGATGAAAAACTATTAAATCCATAAGCAGAACATATTCCGTAAGCAGGGCATTGAGGATAAGTTTGTGTTAGTTGCTTTCTTTAAAGTTTGCTTCTGATCCCAGACTTTGTAGAGCTAAAAATCTTTGGTCTTATTTAAGTTTGACCTGACCTGAATATTTGAAACATGGCTGCTAACACATGAGACCTTGTCCTTTTTGTCAGTGTAATTCTACAGCAATTATCATCTTAATTTTTTATCCTACCTTTCCTCCAAATAAAAGCTTTTCCTCTCTTAATTTTATGTTCACAACTACTGTACGTGACATAGATCATCTAGTGAACATAATGGACAAGGGGAGATTTGAAATAAGCTTTCGTCATTTCTACTATAGCAATGCCCATTTCATTCATCTGATGTAACAGGGAAGAATTAACCAATGAACTAGGGTTTTTTTCTCACCACCGTTGATAAGGCTTGCTGAGTGGCAGATGGTTAATGGAACTTCGGGATAGAAAAACTTGTTCATTCTGAAACATGGCAGAAAAGTCTGGTGTGTGTGCAGCTAACCACAGGAGAAGCACGTAGAGTATAACGTGCTGATAAAAAGCTACTCATTATATGGCAAGCGTGGTTGTTGCATAGGAAAGAAGTCTTTTGCAATACCATAGACAATAACATCATCTGTCCACATCTTTTGCCAGCTTAGTGTGCTTATATGGGAATCCCAGCAACCTGAGCACTGTTTAATATATATGTCCGCCATGAATGTCATCCACAAATTTGCAGGAAACCCACCTTAATACCAATTATATTTTCCACCATTGTGTTCCCTTCATAACATGAATATTTGCTTTAATCTTGAAGAAACAAAATGGTGACCACACCAATGGGCTTTTCTCCATAAAATACAATATCACTTTTGGAAGCTGGATGACCTCAGGACAGAGGTTTGCAGTGTAAAAAAATGCCATCATAAAAATTTTGATTCACACATCCTGAATCATCAGGACCATGTTTTGGCTTATTACAATGCATGAAACATCCCATGATGTGTTAGCATTCTACCACTATGGTTTACCCACAGACCATGGTTTAAGAAATTCTGATTTAGCACAGTGTATTTTTTCTGGCACTGTGATCTTAATGTTATTTGCAATTTTAAAAAATCCAGCAGGGTTAAATATGAAGCTGCATTCAACACATTTGACTATATTTATAGTTTGACCCACATTTTGGCACTCAGCCGTCCATTCCTAGGCCACAGAAGCTGTTTGCAATTAAAACAGCATGAGACAGCAAATCACAAATTAAAATCATAAATCATAATTCTAAGTATGTACCTGAATAAATATTCTCCCTTCTTCTTGCTTTTCTGCCACGTGCTAATGCCTTGAGAAACACCTTCCTTCCAGTGTTTCTTGTAGGCTACTGTGTGAGTTTACTGATCAGGTTAGATGACCATTTTCACTCAGGGGAAATGTTTTCTGCCTGAAATATCTGTGTTACACACCTACTGAAACAGCAGACAGTCATGCAGGAGGGTTCCTAGACTGGTGTCATTTATTGTGAATGCGGTGTGGGAGGGGGAATAGTGGAAGGAGGAAGAAAGGAGAGCTCTTTGCTAGGAGGCAAAGGAAACTCATTCTGTGGGGGATGCGGGTGTTGGAATGCCCTATGGATGTTTGCGAACATCCCACTAGTCCCAGCCAGTGTGCTGAACAGTGAGAGAGAATGGAAGACTTGGAGAAAATCTATCTATATGATTGCTAGAAGTTGAAAATAACTTGGTAGTACATAGTCTAACAATCCCCCAAAAGCCAAACTCCTCATCTTTCTTCTGACATATGGGATTCCACATTATACCCAAGTTGCACCAGTGGTGGGTTGTCCCTGGTTTGGACCGGTTCGCAAGAACCGGTAGTAAAACCGGCAGGAGGCCCCGCCCACCGCCCCGGATGTTGTCATTGGCGATCTGTGCATGCGCAGAAGCTTCTGTGCATGCACAGAAGCAAGGTGCACATGCTCGCGCATTGCGAACCGGTAGTAAAGGTAAGTAGAACCCATCCCTGATTTGCACCCCCCAGTGATAAACCCCCTTACAATTCAGTTAGTTCCCCTACATCCTCCTGGGTTCAATTCCTTACCAGCAACACACTTCTGCCTTTCTGCCTCATTCTGCCTCTTTCCTCTGTGAGACATGTGCTTGTATGTGTGTCAAAGATAGTGAAAGATAGATAGGTCATATATATGAGACAATGGGGTGGGAGGTATTTTTGGTCACACGCTTCTTACTTGATTCTCAACCTGGAAATCAAGTGTGATGTGATGAGATCTCTGTGAGTGCTTATATAAGTGCATATTAAAATTCAACAGTTCAGCAATGAAGTTAATTAAAATTTATTGTAATAGTATTTTAATTAAATTTCATTTTCATTCCCACATTTTTGCAAAAAAAAAAAAATGTTTTGCAAACTCATTCTTCTTTTTCTACACAAGACAGTCAAAGGCTGGGGTGATCCTCAGCCCAAGGAAAATTGTTCAGATTTAGAATAGCTCTCATTTCCTGAATCAGCATTTATATCCTTAGGAGGAGATACTTCTTTTTTCCTCTGTGAGAATCTAAAAATAGCTTTATATAAAAATGTGAGTGCTTCTTCCCTCTTTTTCTTAAGGTTGTTTCAGTATGTGCACGCACGGTATCCTTTGTTTCTTTGTTTGTTTACAATACCATCCAAGCCCTGTTACATATATCTATAAAATTGCAGTGTGTCCAACATTTCACAATCTAGATGTATTCGTGGTATCTTTATCTATGTTTTGGTGCATTCTTGCAAAACAATAGTTTGGGTTGATTGTAAGAGATAATATACATTCCTATCTTCCCATAAGCATTTGGGTTAAGCAAAATATATACAATAATACAGAAGAAACAAAACAAGCTGGGCAGGTTTACAGCTAGCCAGAGGCAAGCCTAATTATATCTCATTTGCACAGATGTAAAGGCCCACACAAGTTATCAAGTTAAGTAGCATAATATTTTAACTTATTCCACACATACCTTTTTCTCTGGAATAATAATCTCCTTGGCAATATAGTTAACGGCTGATATATATATATATATATATATATATACTTTTGGCACACCATTGTTTTGATTCTTGTTTTTCATTCTTGTTTAAAAGATATGTGTAACTACTATCTCAGAGACCCTTACTTAGATGAAAAAGACTGGTTGAATATACAATGTATGACAATTTAGCAAGTGTGCAGAAACCCACATGAAGTGCATTTACAGTATGTCATTAAACTTTTTCAATACCTCTCCAGATCTTACTATGGAATATAGCTTTAGATTTCCGCCAGACATAACCTACCCGTATAACTCCAAAGTTCCATTTTTGATTCTTTTGTCCCTTAAACATTCCTTCCAGATGTCTTGAGAATCATTGAGGAACTTTTAGCAAAGCTGAGATGAGCATCAATCATCTTAGTCTGCAACGCTTCTGCCTTGTTGTTCTCCTGTTAATCTTACCACACTTTTCTAATGGTAGAGCCATCAATACTGGCTTCAGCCAAGGTTAAGAAGGCCCTGCAGATAGCTGATTAGTGTCCAGAAGTTCATCCATTTTGCCTGGGAGTGATTTTGACCAGACAGCTCCTCTTGGGAAGATTAATTCGTGCCCCAAATCTTCTCAATTTCAGGCTGTGCACCTGACTGGGGATTGGTGGAACCTAAGAACATTAGAAATAGTTTTGTAAAGGCTTTTCCAAAGTAACCTTAAATGTTTAATCAAGTACTTGCATAACTGGCCCAACTTATTTGATTAATTAATTAACAAGATTAAAATAATTAAAATGAAAACATGGATGAATTTTATTTTGGATTAGATTTATTAATGTAAATATAATTAATTTAAAATCAGTGTATTTAATTTAATGTAATTTAATTTAATTGGATTAAAGGAGTTACTACTTTTTCACATTGACACATAACATCTTAGATGACTTTGTTTATGAAAGGGATTAAACAAGTCCCACCAATTTTTAATATTCTTTCATTCCTTTACATATGTAAGATCCATAAGAATCTCTGATAAGGTATGGAAAACAGAAATCCAAATACACAGTAAATAGTTTTCCACCCAATATAATATAGGATCATTTTCAATAGAGGAAATGTGAGAATATTACAATTGTTTGATACATCATCAAAATAATGATTCAGTTACACATCTCTAATTAATTCATATGTTGAGGGCCTGTCTTTATATTTAGTATAATGATTTGTGAATTTCTAATGCTTCCAGGAGGGTGAGATTGCATGTATGAACGCTCCCTTTTTTAAACAGGCTGAGGAAATGAAACATTAGTTGTCGCAATGGTTGTTTCTGGAGAATAGAAATGACATAATTAGGAGGAAGACTGAATTAGATTCATCTCCTTGACATCTTCTGGAGCCAGTTGTACCATAATGCAGAGTGAGGTTATCACCTTATAAAAATGGCTTGAAGAGGGAAAAGCAAAGAAAAAGTAAAGTAGATTAGTGTGGTGAATTGAAAGGAATGCTACCATGTTTTCCCCCAAAAAAGACCTTATATAAGGGTCTTATATTAAATTTTGCTGCAAAAGACACATTATGGCTTATTTTCCGGTTAGGTCTTATTTTGGGGGAAATACAGTACTAAATGCCTCTGTCTGCTGACGATCTTAACTGGGGCTTATTTTTGGAGTAGGGCTTATATTATGAGCATCCTGAAAAATCATGCTAGGGCTTATTTTCCGGTTAGGTCTTATTTTCAGGGAAACAGGGTAGGGTAAAATTCAGGTAAAAACCTTTCTGTTCCTTTCAGCATTCTAAAGCTTGTGCTTAAAGATACTTCTAGTTGGCTTCTACAACCAGTAGGTGAAAGGACATATATCATTTGCCAAAGACACTGAGAACCAGGGCAATCCAAGCTGGATCACTTTCATGTCATCTACTACCACTCCTATTACTTGAGATTAATTTTATTTAGCCTTAGTGATGAATAGATGCTGTACAGTACATGACATAACACTGTTGTTGCACAGCTCACTTACAGATTACATAATTGGGCTCTGCTACTGTGGTTTCCCCCCCCCCACCTTTCTTTTCTGTTTACTTCTGATGGGTGTACACTCACTTCAATTCTCCCATGTCAGTTTTGCAGGATAGAAATACTTCCAAAACTTTTAAAATCAGTGAGGCTTTTACTGACCCCCTCTGAGCCCCATTCATCTGAGTGAACAGGAGGATCTTCAGATCAGTGAGAGTACTTTATCAAATTAAGAGCCATGGTGGCACAGTGGTTAAAATGCAGTACTGCAGGTTACTTCTGCTGACAGTTGGCTGACTGGAATTTGGCAGTTCAAATCTCACCAGGCTCAAGGTTGAGTCAGCCTCCCATCCTTCCGAGGTCAGTAAAATGAGGGGCCCAGATTGTTGGGGGCAATATGCTGATGCTGTAAACTGGTTAAAGAGGGCTGTAAAGCACTGTGAAGTGGTATATAAATCTAAATGCTATTGCTATCACTATCTGAATGCAGGGTCAAAGAGTGTTGAACTAAAGTTAAAGTTACCCATTATACTACTGCTTAAAACATGGGAGAACCAACATTTTTTTACAATAAAAATGTAAAGTCCAGAACACTCAGAGGAAATGAGATTGCTGTACAAGTGATTGGAGAATTTATTCAAAAGGAGTGTCTGGGCAAATCAACATTGCCACAGACGAATTATTTTTGGTTGCATCACATAAACCTTGGCTGGAAACAGATGTTTCTGAGATATCTGATAGTGGCAATAGAAGCTGAATTATTTGGTGGAGAATGGAGACTTCGTATTTTTTTTATCCCAGAACTGCTGCTGTTCAAATGGAGTTGGCATGTTTTGAAATAACACAATCCCTTGCAAAATCTGAAACACCTAAGCAACTGTATGCATCAGTGCCAATAATGCACCTTTTGTATTTCTCTGCAGTTAAAAAATAATAATTTGCAACCTAGCAATCTTATTGTGACCTGAAGAACACAGGGGAGCAAGTCAGATTATTTAACCATCTACAGATCTTGGATAGAAAATAAATGAATACAGAATTTTCAGATATGTGCACATCGTTTGAGTGTTATTTTGGTTGATTATAAGAAAAGTATAATCGAACTATGAATGTTGTTTCTTGTGTGCTGACATAACTATATATTTAGTTGTTAAGCAGGCAATTAGCTTTCTGGAGTCCATCTGAGTCTTCTGTTGACTTCATCTTGAGCTCTGTGCTGACTGAAAACCTTTCATTGCTGGGGGCAATAAGTAGGAGGGGTATCTCCACCCATTCCATGTTTACAGTAAATGGTGACCTGACTAACAAATTAATCTTATTTCAACAGTAATGACAAGGCAGCATTCTATACTGCACCTAAGGGCAAATGGTTATTTAGGAGGTTAAAGGCAGGCAAATGATACACTGATACACTGGCCTGCAACAGCTTATTGCCTGCTTCTGCCCATTAGCATCTGAGGGCTTATATCCTTTCCCTGCAGATTCCAAGAATAGATCTCAGAATTTCTGTGTGGAAAGCTTACATTCTACCTGTGAGCTACAGTTCAATTATTTCATGGATAACAGCCTGCTTCTATGGTATGTTGAGAGGAAGAAAAACCTCACCTAAGGGACCATACTTCCAACATTTTCACTGACTCTTACATCTACCCCTGCAGGATATTGGATGAGCAAACTCACGGTGAAATAACAATTTAGTAAAATAAAGCAAAGTAACTACTTTGAGATTACAAGAATCATTCTTTTCCCTTTTCAAAAGTAGGAAGAAAGGTGAGCTGGTTCCCTATTATGCAGAGTCTTTGCAGGGTGCTTTTCCCCCAAAACATGCATTGTGATTCCTTAACACAAAAGAGTTTGATACATAGATCTAGACACAGTAACTCTGGGATACAGAATTTAGCTCTCTGACAAACTATATCAATTAATAATCAAGAAAACTGTTTGTAGCAAAAGTTATAACATTTAGTGTAGGACATCAGTAACAATACTGCCTAAAACAAAATGTTTTTTTTTAAAAGATCTGCTGTGTTTTAGATAGAAGAATCTTCTATCTTCTTCCTTTGCATTTTTGATTTCTTTTGTCATCACACAATTGAAAGGTAACCAAATAATATTGTAGACAGTTTTGAACTTTGGAACCTTGCTAAGACCCTCAATCAAATTTAACCTCAAAATGTGAAAATACAAAAATAAGTCTATTTCACCCAGAAAACTTTGAGATGAATCAAAACTTCTGAAGTGGTACTCCCTTTTGAAAATAGGTGGAAGTTGTATCACTGAATGCAGGTTTCATGTTTGAAAAAAAATGTAGTCTATTCAGGTGAAATTTAAGAGTGAAAAGTTCTCATCTACTTTTTCCTCTAGATGAGTGATAAGCTTTCTATTATGTGCAACAACTTTTGCTAACTTAAAATAAAGCATTCATCTGGCCCTGAGTATCTGTCAGAAGTAGAATTTACTGCTCAAAATACATTTCCCTATGTGGGCAAACCGTCTTCAATGGAACCCCCATCCACTTTTAATTATCTTATTAAATAGCTCTGTGGAATTTCCAAAGAAACACCTGATCCAAAATGATCTACTGACAAGGTAGCTTGGGTTGACTGGTTATTTTTTGCTCTGGACTCTTTATTTTTAGCATTCTGTGATGTAATGAAGTTATAGAAATCTCTAAGGCTGACTTGGAATGGTGGGACCAATCCTAAATGAAATGGTGCTCTTTTCTTTACCTATTTGTTCTTCAGGGCAATTTCTGTCTTTACAATTATGAAGGGTTCAAGACTGGCATCAGCATCTGGCATCCTTGAGTAGCTGGTAGGGCCCATACTTTATGCTTGAATTCTTGCTACCATTTTAACTTCTCATAATACCTGTAACACTAGTTTGTCATACCACCCTGTAGGAAGTTTAATCAGTGACCAGTTCTGCTCATCTTGTATTGTGTAGTGCAGGGGTCCCTAAGCTTGGCAGCTTTAAGACTTGAGGACTTCAACTCCCAGAATTCTCAAGCCAGCTATGTCCACAAGTCTTAAAGCTGCCAAGTTTGAAGACCTCTCTCTGGTGTAGTGCATAGAAGCTGCCAGGCACCAGGGAAGCTCACCAAGACTTCTTGATCATGAAGGGGTTCACCAAAATCCCAAGGAAATCTCTTTCTTTGTAAGGAAGGGCCAGCTTTGTTGGTTTTACAGCTGACAGGAAAAGCAGAGAATAAATCAAAGAGACAATTTTCTTTGAACACACATTTAGTTGCTCTTAAAAGTTGTGGAGCAGAGTAAACAACCTTCAAAACATTGTCTTCCCTTTGGAAACTTGTGAGAAAGGGAACAAAATGTAAGGAAAAGATTGGAGGGGAAATACTGCGTGGCCACTCCAGGGCACTGGCTTGATGAATTCCAGAGACAGTCTCTTGCAACCCTCTTCTCTGGAATTAAAACATTGCTCAACTCCTGCTTGGCCAGTTTTATCCTGAAGTTAACCTGTTCTGAGCACTATCGCCAGGCTAATTCAGAGAACCAAAATTTTGATCACTCCCCAGTTGTGAGTGAAGCTTTCAGTTTTATGGAGTGCATACCTTTCTTTCCTCTCTTGCTGTCTCCATGGCATTTTAAGGCACCTACCATTTTTAGGGCCTGAAAGTTTTCCTTTACCCCCACTTGTTTTGTATGGGTTCTTCCAAGCTTACAAAAGGAGATAATTTAACCCGTTGTTTTCCTTTTCTGCAGCAATAACAGCAGCTTGATGACAAGCAGACTGGAGTGTATTAAAGGCTATAGAAATGTATTCTGCCTTCTGCCCACATGCAATTGTCTGCTCCGTCACGCCGTGCTGGCAATTTTCAAAGCTGTCAGTGATCAGCACGGTTAATAACCTTTCATAATGTTTAATTACTTGGAAAGGTAATCAGTCTTAGGATAATTGTTTAAAAGGCAGGCCCACTTTGTTTGGTCTTGGCAAAGACCTCCTTCCTCTTTTCATAAGTTTGATGTAGCTGAGGGTGTTTCACACCAAGCAAGATTTCTGCCCCTTGGAGATTTATTATTATTATTATTATTATTATTATTATTATTATTATTATTATTATTACCTCAACACCCCCTTTCCTCCCCCTGCATTGCAATTCCATTTCATGTTTCTTCAAATCTGTAAAGCACAAAATTGGCAACTGGTTTCTTACATTCTATGCTGGTTGCAGTGAAGTGATCGATTTCTTTCAAAATGATCCGGGGAGGGGGGGTTGCCATCTGATATGAAACACATTTTACGAATCGTCCAGAGGTGCAAGGCATTCACAGATGGCACTTACTGCAGTAAACTTACTGAATGATTCTTGTAAGAAATGTAATAATTATTCAATACTTGTAGATGCATAAATGCCCAACTTGGGGAGAAAATGTGTTTTTCCTAACATGGTATGTACTTAGGTTTACTTGTTTTTGATAGAGGATTAGTCTGGATTAAGATATGAAAGATTGAGAATCTCGGGTGTAGTGGACCCAAAGTCATCAACTTTATATGTACATTTTTAAAAATTATCCTGCGATTTAATGTAACTTTATAATTGTTCTTAGTCAGCAGTTTTCCCTGTTATTCTGGTACACTGAGTGCTAGTTAATTGAGCTCCTATAATGTTCAGCATAGACCTGGGTTATGAATGAAAGCTCTCGTGTCAACCTCAACAAAGAGCTCTATGTATGATCAGATGTGTCTCTCCTTCTTTATGTGGGAAATTTAATTTCTTCTATATGTTAGATGCTAATCCAACTCTCCCAAACCATTTTCACTTGATTACTGCAGGTACTGTATGTTTGTCAAAATAGAGCCATAGGCCAAACCAAATTCTATGAGCTGTGCTGGTGCTCTCTTACCAATTTTCAATGGCAAATGCAGGCATGACAGATCTTTCTGTCTAATTGCTATTCTCGAAATTTTATGCTATGTCTCATCCTAATTCTAGTGTCTTCTTCTTTTATAAATTCCCTTTGTTTTGAATATTTTGCAGGAACTAAAACTAAAGTCAGTATCTCAGAACGCTGTTGCTCCATGATTTTAAATACTTTTGCTTTTGCTCCAACTTCAAATTTTTCATCCTGTCTGAAATTTTTGGTTGGTGTATGGATCCTTCTTCCTCTTTCCTGACATGAATCTCTAGCCTTTCCTCAGTAACAACTAGTTCTGTCATGAAAGGGTTCAAATCCTGGGAGTATTTCTAGTGGGAGTTGGTGATCTTTGCTAATTGCCCCGTCTGCCTTAAAATCTCTTCAGCCATGATCCCAACTTGGCCTGTTGCTGGTCCCATGTTGTGGTCCAGCAGCAGCCTGCAGAGCTGGCAGCAGAGTCGGACAGTGAGGAGGCTGGGGAGGACAATGGGCCAGTCCTGGAGTCAGGGGAAGGCCCGGATGAGGGCTCTGTGTCGGAGGCAGAGATGGGGCCAGGGTCATCTAGGAGTGATGCGCAAACTCCGGAGCCTCCGGATAGCAGAGAGGCAGAAAAACAGGAGGAGCCTGTTCCTAGTGCACGCATGCGAAGAGCTGCCAGAAGGCAAGAGCAGCTAAAGAAAAAAGGACAATTTAGGAGTAAGGCCAGGAGATGATTGGCTCCTCCCAGAAGGCTTAAAAGAGCAGCAACGGCTCTTGGGATCTTTGTAGGAAAGCAACATTGCTACATTTGTTTCTTGTCTTGCTACATTTGTTTCTTGTCGGCATCTCTTGCTTCTGAATCTTTTGCAGGGTGCCAAAGTAGACAAAGGTTGGTGATATGACCGAAGGACTGTTTACAAAGAATTTGTTTTGGACTTAATTTGGACTAAGCTGAGAATGAAGTAATTCTCCGCTGTTCTAATAAAATATGTTTGTTTAGGACTGATTGTGTCTGGTAATAACTACTTGGGCCTAGGTCACAACAGTCCCCCAAGAACAGCATGACAGATGGCACTGGAGCTATAAAAAAAAAGAATGACTCTTTCCCCTCCTTGCTTGCCAGAGTTACCTGAAGAAAATTTGGCTCTGAAAGTTCTTTCTTCTGTTGGGAAACAAAAATGGATCCAACCCCCTAGAAAGTGTACGGTTATAATAGCTCAAATTAAGGATTAATTAAATAAAAATAAACACCTGCCATGCAGTTCCAGGAGAAAAAAGCACTAATGACTGGGGAATAAATGCACAGTTTGTTTCATGTTGAGAAAAACTGCAGACAAGTTGATTGCAGGATGAAATTCTCTTGTTGACTCCATAGAGTTTAAAGGAAATGAGCCTCAAATATAGTCAAGAAAAGCCAGTAAACTCAATTCAGCAGTTTATATGGTTTTGTTTTGTTTTTGTTTTTTTGTTTTTTTTGCAAAATGGCCAGCTAGGCTTTTTAGCAAAATCTGTAAGGTACATTTTTTTCTCTCCAGAACAGCTAGATCCAGTTCTATTTGTTCCATTATAAATAATGAAGCATGTTCCCATTAAGCAGATAGCAATTAGACACCACCTTCTCAATTCCCATCATTCTTACTTATTTCTGATTCCTGTTATATTTACACTGTGCTCATCATTAAACATGTACAAGGCAACAGACAGCATTAAAAGCTATTATAGAAATAACTAATCTTCATAACATAATGAGCAATAATAAAGCCATCTAAAACATAAAAAGACATTTTTAAAAAGGGAGGAGAAGAGAGAGGCACCTTAGGACCAAATATATGGTGATCCTTTCTTTCAGTATCCTCCATTCTTTGCAGATAGTGCAAATTTCCATTTTTTCATTCTCAATATTGGGTAGGTTTTTTTTCTAGACATGATGCATAGTTTTATTAGAGGCAATGGTATGAGGCTACCAATATGCTTATCAGCACAGAAATATCCATTAAAGCCCAAATAATAGAGTAAGAGTCCTCAGGTTCATCCCAGATGGCTAATACTGTATAGCAGGGGTGTGAAACTGGCAGCCCGCGGGCCAAATGCATCACGCACAGCGACCCAGGTCTGCAAAGGGAAAAAAACATCACAAAAGTTACATGATGGCAACATGACACCATGAGTTCGACACCCATGCTGTATAGGAAATGTTGGCAATGGAATGCAGTCATTGAAAAAATTGTGGCAAAATGGCAGAAGAGCTCTTTGAAGTTGCATTTTATGGAATGAGTGATTTGAACTGCAGAGGTTGAGGGATTGAGATAGATCACCTAGGTCAGGTGTGTCAAACTGGATTTCTTCAAGGGCTGGATCAGCATTGTAGTGTAGGAAGTTAGTACCTACCCGTCTCCTAGAAGAGTGAAATATTCTAGGAAATTATTAAAAAGGCAGAATATTATACCTTCCTGGATGAGAAAAGGAGAAACCTGCTCTTGGAAAGCAGCCCCCACCTTTGCTAATAGCCCCAGAAAGGCTGGGCCAGCTTATCTACAACACAAAAGACCTTCACCCTCAGGACATAATAGGAATAGCCCTCTACCAATCTCACCACATGGAACCTGGGGAGATTTTACATCACCCAGCAAGTTTCAACCAAGCCTGGGACTCAAGACAACCTACAAAGTTGCCCCTGCATGGCCCCATGAGAGTCTGACAACCAATCAGAATACATTTCTTTCACAGGAACAGGAAGCAATTTCAAAGCTCAAGAGAGGGTATAAATATATCCCACTCTCCACTCCATGTGGTCAGCTACCCAGGACTTCAAACCAGGTGGTCCTGTCCACCATTAAACCATCTTTCCAAATAGCCTCCATGTTTCCAGTGTCTTTCTCCCCACTTGGAACTGGACCCAGATGAACATTTCTTCCAACAGTAGTTCTCCTGCATGGGCCAGCTTGGGGGAGGGGGGAGACACAGGATGGATACCTCCTGCAGCACCGTGCCAGCCAAAAGGAGGGGGCGTGCATGGTCCCCCCTGCCCTGTTTCAGCCTGGACAGCCTCCTGTAGCACTTTGCCAGCCAAAACAGGGCACAGGGGACCATACATGGCCCCCCCATGCCCTGTTTTGGTCGCCAGAGTGCCGCAGGAAACCATCCAGGCTGAAAACGGGGTGCAGGAGGGCTGCGCGTGGCTGCCAGAGGCACCTGCCAGAGTTCCTTTGCTATTTCCAGGCTGGCCCTGTGGGCCAGATTTAAGCATCCCGCAGCCGGGATCCAGGCCGTTGGCCTTGAGTTTGACACCCTTGGCCTAGGTAGAGGGTTTGCTTCTAGTACAATGGCAGAGCACTTTTTTGCACACGTGAGACCTTGCATGAATTGGGCATGTCTAGTTTTATGAAAAGAAGGACTGGGGTGACGTGATGGCAGTGTTCCAATTTTTGATGGGCTCCTACAATGATGAGGGGGGTCAAACTGTTTTCCAGAGCACCTAGGGTGGGGGGCAGGACAGGAATCAATGGATGGAAACCAAACAAAGAAACAATCAACTTAGAACTAAGGACAACTTTCTTGACAATCAGCCTGTGGAACAGTTTGCCTTCAGAACTTGTGCTCCAACACTGGAAGCTTTTAAGAAGAGACTGGACAACAATTTGTCTGAAATGCTTTAGGGTCTCCTGTTTAAGCAGGGGGTTGGACTAGAAGGCCTCCAAACTCCCTTCCAACTCTGTTATTCTATTATTCTGCATTCACTTCTTCCATAGTAGGTAAGGCTAAGAAAGGTTTATGTGTAAAACACCAGATGTTGCGGCCTGTTGATAGACAGTACTGTGCTAGGTGGGGCATGGTCTGAGTGTAAGACTTTTCTATGAATAGTTGGGAGAGAATCTGAATCCTCATCAAACAAGACTGAAGCAGTAAACCAAGGATGGGGATCCTGTAGCACCAGGCCTGCATGTACTGCACCCCTTCAAAACCTCAGCTCTGTTCCCTTAGAGCAGGACTTTCAAACTCTTGGCCCATGGGCCGAATGCATCTTATGCTGGCCACGCCCATGCCCGGTTTAGCAAAGGGGAAAAAAATTGCAATAAATGACGTGGTTATGCCGTGACGATGCAAGTTTGGCACCCCTGCCTTAGAACCTCTCCAAAGGTTGCCACAATATAATTTTTAATGAAAGAAAATGGGGAATTCTTAATAGAAGAGGAATTATAGGGCTAACTGAATCTCATTTATTCCTAATTCTAAATAAATAAAAAATAAACAGTTTTTTTTTGTCCTGACTGTCCAACCTTTTTGAAATGTATCCTCTGGCTCACCACTCAAAAGCTAGTAAAGACTGTGTCTCTACAATAAAAGGTTACCTACAGGGAGCTTGAATTACTTGATCCCTGATGAATGGGCTAGAAGTCTTAAAAGACAAGGACGGACAGACAGACAGACAGGAGAATATGTATTTGAGGCAAAGAGCATGGGTAGCAGTCAGTTGTGGGTTTCAAAATTTTTTACTACCGGTTCTGTGGGTGTGGCTTGGTGGGTGCAGCATGGCTTGGTGGGCGTGGCTTGGTGGGCGTGGCAGGGGAAGGATACTGTAAAATCTCCATTCCCACCTCACTCCAGGGGTAGGATACTGTAAAATCTCCATTCCTCCCCAATCCAGGGGAAGGTTACTGCAAAATCCCCATTTCCTCCTGATCAGCTGGGACTTGGGAGGCAGAGAATAGATGGGGGCAGGGCCAGTCAGAATTTTTACTACTGGTTCTCCGAACTACTCAAAATTTCCGCTACCGGTTCTCCAGAACTGGTCAGAACCTGCTGAAACCCACCCCTGGTAGCAGTAGATGAGCAGGGCATGACAGCTCTCAGGTCTTCCTTTGGATTCATAGGACTGATAGAAAATTCAGTGCAAAACTCTTCTTAGAACAAAGACACAACATCTACTTATGTTTTCCAGCACATTCCTCTACAAAGTTATTTACAGCTATATGCACCAAACCAGGACTCTCCTGTCTAAACCGTGATAGATTTACCAGCCTCCATTGCTCTTTAACCAAAAGCCAATCTTGAGTAACCACCATAGTTGGCTTCTTCCCTTAGAGCACTCCCTCAGTTCTTTTCTTCAAAATTCCCTTAATTATTTAAGGTGTCTTCTCAAACATTCGCACGCTAATCCCTCTTCTCTCCTTAAATGAGCACTAATCTCAGCTGGTTTTACAGGTAGTCCTTGCCTTACAACCATTCATTTAGTGACCATTCAAAGTTACAGCAGTGCTGAAAATAGTGACTTATTACCAATCTTCACACTCACAACTATCACTATTTTGATCACGATCGTATTCTGGCAACTGGCATATATTTACAATGGTTGCAGCATCCAGAGGTCATGTGATTATCACTTGTGACCTTCTTAGCTGGCTTTGGATGAGCAAAGTCAATGACGGAAGCTGGATTTGCTTGATGACTGTGTGATTCACTTAACAACCATGGGGAAAAAGATTGCAAAATCAGGCATGACACATTTAACAACTGCCTTGCTTAGCAATGGAAATTCAGGTGCCAATTGTTGTAAATCAAGCACTAGCCTCTATTACTTAGGGGGCACAAAGCATTTGTTTGAGTTTCTGTGCCATGAAACTTCTTTTTAAAAGAAAAAAAACCCTTCCCCACATACAGCCTTAATGGCATCTGAACTGTTTGTGCTTCAGGAAAGAGATCTTGTGAAACTTGATGAACAGAGAGAAAAATGGAACCAAAGAGTATCTGGTTTTGGAAAAGGACATTTCTTTTAGAGGTTATTAGGTAAAGAATAAAACATTATTGATACTACAACTGAGTCTTCTACAATTTGGAATCCTCAAGAGATATTTGGGAACATTATTGACAGGATTTCCAGCCAGCATCTTATACAAATCTATAACTTAATAACATAACAAGAGCCGAGGTGGCACAGTGGTTAGAGTGCAGTACTGCAGGCTACTTCAGCTGACTACTAGCTGCAGTTCAGCAGATCGAATCTCACCAGCTCAAGGTTGACTCAGCCTCCCATCCTTCCAAGGTGGGTAAAATGAGGACCCAGATTGTTGGGGGCAATATGCTGACTCTGTAAACCACTTAGAGAGGGCTGTAAAAGTACTATGAAGCAGTATATAAGTCTAAGTGCTATTGCTATAATCAGAGTGCTGGGTTGTAGGGACTTTACCTCAAAAGGATATTACAATACAGAGCTCTCACAGGGACCAAAAGGATAAACAAAATGATGAAAAGTTGGCATTTTTCATCTGAGGGAAGATAGTAACTTTTGGAGCTGAGAAAATAGGGCAAGTGAGGATGTGGCAGAAATAACAAGTAAAATTATGAAGAAATCATTTGGAGGCAAGAGTTTTCTCTTATACAGGTAATCTTTGATTTACGACCACAATTGAGCCCAAAATTTCTGTTGCTAAATGAGGCCATCACTAAGTGAATTTTGTCCCATTTTATGACTTTTCTTACCACAATTGTTAAATGAATCGCTGCAGTTGTTAAGTTAGTAACACGGTTAAGTGAATCTGGCTTCCCCATTGACTTTGCTTGTTAGAAGGACGCAAAAGGGGATCACAAGATCCCAGGACACTGCAGCCATAATAAATATAAACCAGCTGCTAAGCAGCTAAATTTTGATGATGTGACCATGGGGATGCTGCAACAGTTGTAAGTGTGAAAAACGGTCATAAGTCATTTTTTTCAGTAATGTTGTAACTTTGAGTGCTGACTAAATGAACTGTTATAATGAAGGACTATCTGTAATACCTGGATAATCCCATTCAGCAAAATAGTGGGAAAGTCATAAAAGGCAAAAGAAAGATAATACTTCTACAGACAACACATCATCCATTTGGGAAATTGGCCCCTGCAGAATATGCTGGCTACCTGTGGATACCTTTAAAAGCAGATTAGTATGATTCATGTGGGAAATTATTTTCAGCGGCCATTAGGCACAGCAGCTATTATGTATCTGATTCAGATGATCCTAAATAACATTTCTTGGGAGGAAGAATGAAAGAATACCTGCCTAATGTCATAGCTGTAGACATTTCCGAAGCATTGGCCATTGCAAGAAACAAAGTATTTCATTTTTGCCTTTCTGCTAGGAAACAGTGCTTATATAGCTATGAAGACCCACAAAGGTATTCATAGGTAAGATTAAAAGACATTCTGATGACTTAGATCTTTGCTGGAATTTCCTCAGTTACTTTGTGCTTTCCAGTCTAGCAAAAGCCTTTAGGAGAAAAGTATTTCTTTAAGCTAGCCGTAACATTATTTACTTGCTTCATCATTCTATGGCATGTGTGTGCATGTGTGTGTGAATGCACAATTGTGTGTATTTATTAGCAGACTTGTCGAGTTGAAAAAATTTTTTTCAACAGCCCCTGGGGAGTTTGAAGATCACACTTTTAAAATCGTAATGTTCACTTCGCTGAAGTGTAGGGACTTGCCCATGAGTGAGTACTGGCTGTTTTTGGGGCAATTGCCAGAACAACTTTGAAAACAACTGAGGTGGGTTTAGCTGCCTGATGCTCATATGCATAAGATCATATGCAGTAAAAACAATTTTTTCACAACTCAGAGCAGGTGGTTCCCATCGGTTTGATAAGAGATGTGGAATGAGGCAAGAGAGAAGATACAATTATCAGCATCAGCTCAGGGACTAACTTCTTCCTCAACTCTAAGATCTCCAATAAACAGATATATACACAATCCTTCCAGAGGTGGGTTTCAGCAGGTTCTGACCAGTTCTGGAGAACCGGGAGCGGAAATTTTGAGTAGTTCAGAGAACTGGTAGTAAACATTCTGACTGGCCCCCATATATTCTCTGCCTCCCGAGTCCCAGCTGATCGGGAGGAAGTGGGGATTTTGCAGTAACCTTCCCCTGGAGTGGGGACAGAATGGAGATTTTACAATATTCTTCCCCTGTCATGCCCACCAAGCCACGCCCACCAAGCCACACCCACAGAACCGGTAGTAAAAAAATTTGAAACCCACCACTGAATCCTTCTCCCCCCCCCACACACACACTGACACTGAATTACTTATATGGTACCTAAACCAAATCTTTGCTCATAAAATAAAACAGTCTATGCTGCAACTAGCTTTACTGATTCCAGTTTGCTGTCTGGGTGATTGAGCTCAGCCTTGTTGCTGTTAACTGGAAAATGAGTGATTTTTTCCTCTTACTTATTTTCAGCCAGATTTAGAGGAAAAAACACACATAATGCCAAAAAGAAAGAAAAAGAAAAAGAGACAGGCTCTGCTCTTCCTTTTTTAAAGTCCACTTGAGAGGGAAATCCCAACCTCCTGATTAAACCTTTAGCCTTTGGTTTTCCTGGGTTTTAATTGTCTCTTCCTATTATCTGGATGGACACTGCAGGTCAATTAACTTTGTTTTATCATTTTTCAGGAATGTCTCCATGTTTACTCAGGATTTTAAATTATAGTTACTTTTGGAGACTCTGCTTCTCATGCAAATAGTGGCTTGAAGAGAGAAGTGCAGCATTGTTCTGACTTCGCTGTTGACTAATACAACTTTTCTGTTGTTTACAATTCTCTTTAATCCATTTAGAAAGAAGAGCTCCAAACAAGCTTTGCACTGATGCTATTAACAGTCGCATTTAGATATGCTGACCGTGTCCCCAATCTCTCATCTTGACCTTGGCTTCCACCCATTCAGAAAAGATGAGAAGACTTGGAACAAGGACTGATAGCAAAAATAGGTAATCTGCGTTTCCCACCCCCCCACACAAGGCTTCAAACCCCCTCCTGCAAGTCCAGAATTTAAAAGATTTTAAATTTCTTCCAATGACTTGTTCACACCTCTTGGCTAGTCCTCTGCTGGCAACTTGCCAAATGGGCTATAAGGAATTTAATGTATTTTGGCAGGGAGATAAGTGGAGTCAGAAAAGAATTTATCTCACCCACTTTTGACTCTATCACTGCCCACCCATCTTTCTTCCTGGCTCTCCTGCTGCCTGCAGATTCTGCCTTAGGGAACACATACAGCATGTGCCAGGAAAAAGAGTCCCACTCCTGTGTAGCTTTTCAGTTTTTTGTTCTGCAAGCAAAGCAACTTGAGAGATTCACATGGGAGGGGGGCAAAATGTATCCCTCATGTTCTAGAATTAGTTGGGAAGAGGAATTGGGGGGGGGAGAGGAACCACATTGAGTTTGAGCCTGATTATATTATTCATGGGATTCTGCCTTAACTATGCTGATTTCTCTGTGTCGTGGTTACCAGCTGTGCAAGCCTCCCTCTCTGATGCACTCCATCAATCTGAAGGAGACATCTGCATCTGGCTTGTTCAGTGTATTTTCTGTAAAGAAAAGCTGTTTTCCCATTTCTTTCTGTCAACAAACCACCTTTTATCTGTGGGTAATGGAATGATGTTTTATTTTAATGCTTGGGTATGATTATCCTCGGATAAGGATTAAGTAAATTAACCTACTCTCCCCACCCGCCTCCCAGTCCCCAATCCCTTGTGTTCTTTCTTTGTAGTTATTATCACTAAGTCTCTGATTTCTGCTTCTGTGAGCAAAATCCCATGCTGTGAATATGTTTGGCAAATCCTATATTTCTTCCTCATGCCCAATTCCTGAAATGTCAGTGAAGGAAAATGTAGTATATGTGTTTTTCATTTTTTTAGACTGCTCACAATGAAAGTGTCCCTGCTGAAGTCAGAAATGATACAATTGAAGAAGGAATAATTCCTTCTTAGAATCTGCAGAATGGGCAATCTAGTGTTATGCACAAGCCAGGATGGCAGGAACAAAATAAATTACCAACATTACCAAGAGGGAACATTAACCTGTACTCATTAGCACTGAATATTAGCAATAGTTTTAACTCTGAAGCAAGAATTTGGTACTGTCATTCAATTCCCCATTATTCTGTCTCTGTTAATTGCTTTTAGTCAAATTTGGAGAGCAAGTACAATGATAAAGTGGTCTATAGCAACAATATAGACTAGAGAGATTTTCCTGGAATTAAAGAGGTCTCTCTTCATCTCTTCATCGACTTTCAAACTGGAGGAAAATATCAAGCAGTTTTTCAGAACTTATATATCCTATTAAATAAAAATGCCAGTGTGACGCTACCTGGCATTTTTATATATCTCTTGATGAGTACAGACTTAGGATGTACACAGGTAAGCACGGTCTTCAAAGTTGAAAGGAGCCAGAGGAAAAATAGAACATTTCACACATAGGTAAATTATTGCCTTGTTACCAAATCTTTATAAGGAGAAAAATTTAGAGAACTAGACAAATTAGTCAAAGGCCAAAATTTCTCATCTCAGTAGACTGGCTATCCTGGCCTAATAAGAGCTCCATCACCAGAAATGACAGCTCTATTCACCAAAATCTCAGTTTGTTTGTTTTTTTAAAAATATATGGCTGGTCAGCAACAATATACTCCCAGCTGGAATTCAAAAATAATATTTTTACTGTTTAAACTACCAAGGTAGCTGACTGAGGAGTTCAATCAATGGTAATCTCTATGGTACTCAATGAAAGTGAAAATTGGACTTTGAAGGAACAGGATAAGAAGAGTATTGATGCTTTTGAATGTTGGTGTTGGAGAAGACTCCTGAAAATTCTGTGGACAGCCAAGTAAATAAAACAAAAGATCATCAAACACATTAACCCAGAAGTCTTACTTGAGGCACAAATGATCAGGTTCAAACTATTGTTCTTTGGATACTTTATGGAAAGACCTAGAATGTTATAGTTCTGAGACAGGTAGAAGACAAGAGGAGAGGTCGACAAGCAGCAAGGTGGATGGACTTAGTTTCAGTGGCAATGAGGGCACTACTGGAAGACCTGAAGGACACATTGCCCTGGAGAAAATTTGCTTCTGAACCAACACTGACTTGATGGCTCATAATAATTTTTTTCAGTGAGCTGACAACAGTTTCTAGGATTTTAAATACTATGCTGTCAAATGCATTTCACTTTTTCCTGCCAAGATTTTCCACATAACTTGTATTACTCACCATCATTGTCAGAGGAACAACAACTAGTCACAATATAGTCTTACTTACACTTAAAAAAAAAAAGCATCTCCTAATAGGGACAATCCTTTGACAACTCAGGTGGAGTTGTCATTGTTATAAAACAGAGGTATTTTACTTTCAAGGCTACCATAATGAATTCCTGTACTATTGCTTTTTTTTGTTCTTAAACTTTTACTTAATGTTGCCCCCCCCCATACATTTTTGTTGCTCCTAACCATTTTGTTACTGTAGAACTTTTTTCTAGTGGTGGGGCATCCTTGTAGGCCCTACTGTTGTTGTCATTAGCAAAAATATGTATGATTTTCCTGGTGCCTGCTAACTAAAGAAGAAAGAGTGCTTGACATCATCTGGTTGTCCATATCTGCAGTCTTCTTTTGGCAAAGTAAGCCCTGGGAGGAGGCATCTCGGCTGCCAGACATGCTATGTTGCTTAAAGATGCTCTGATTACATCGGGTAGGAAGGCTGGGAAGTACAGACTGCATAACTCCACCTTGGCAGGACTACAAGGTTAAGATGACCTGGAACATGCTCCAACTTGAAGCTTCACTAATTAGAAAAAGCAATCCTGATGTTAATAAACCAGCACAAACTAGAAGCAATACTGATTCTCCGGTGCATTCCTTTTCTGAGACAAAAGGTTGGAGGAGTTAAATAAGTAGGATAGCAATTTCATCTAGGATAAAGAACATTTTGGATTTGCTAATTCTTTTAAGTCTGCCACTTAAAAGTGACAAACCACCACCACCCCGCCCCCTGCAGCCTATTTCCAAATTTGAGGGAGCAAAAAGCCAAGAGCACAATTGTTCTATGGTAAAGAAGTTTATCTGAATTAAATCTGAATTAGTCCTTTCTTAGGCTTTACTTTTCCATGTAAAATTCAGTAGGCTGTGTCAGAAGAGTCCACAGAGTCTGATAGTATCTTCTGAATGACAAAACAAGCGTTGCAATGCAAGTTGACATCGCTTGCATGTCACAGCAGATATACATAAAGGGTGGAGGGTGTGTCACAATACCACAATATTCGTTTCATCATTTGCCCCCATTTGATCCTCCTGAAGAGACCAATGGACCATGTCAATCAGGGGTGGGTTCTACTTACCTCTACTACCGGTTCGCAGCAGGGCCGTGTGCACGCTCTTCTACACATGCACAGAAGCGTTTTGGTGACATTGGGGTCTGTGGGCGGACCCTAAATTCAATGTTTGCCCTGTCATATAATAAACCAGAATGGGTCCAATTGGCTGCCCATGCAGGCTGCTCTGGAAAACCCAGAATGTTCAGTGCAGGGCATCAAGGACCACCTGGATGAAGCTGATCTATCCCATTATAGGCTGGATTTTAAATGAAAATCATATAAATGGACAAAGCACCATAGTGAGGCCTTGTATCAAGCACCTTTGATACCCACAATAGTATATCGATTATGCAACTGTATGTAGGCAATTGAGCCCTAGCCAGATCAAGTGTGTGTCCATGTGTATATACATACAAGTTCATACATTTTTGTAATTTTGTTTGTTTGTTGATTTTGGCTTAATATGGTGTATTGTTTGCTTGTCTCAAAACGTTGCTTATTTGTTTGAAAACACTGCTCTTTTCAAATCATGCCTTATGGTTTGGCACAGGGGTGTCAAACTTGCAGCCCGCAGGCTAGATGCGTCATGTGCTGGCCCTGCCTGGCCCCGCCTGCCCCTGCCCGGTTTAGCAAAGGGGGAGGAAAGTCCCAACACGTCATGTGACAGTGAGAGTTTGACACCCCTGGTTTAGTATGATATATGAAGTTATTTTTACCTGAGTTATTTATATTGATTACAATATTTGATACTGTATTCATGGCCGGTTATAATAAAACAACTACAGTTACTTTATTCTTGGAGAAAAATAAACAAGCAAGTAACAGTCCAAGGCGTTTATTGGCTGTCTTTGCATATGACATAGCAGATAATTTTTCTCAATTAAGGAATTGTAAAAGTTGCTGTTTGTTGAACAAGATACTATTTCCTGATTTTTCTCATACACAAAGTCATAGTACAGTAGTCCTTGACCTATGACCACAATTGGGCCTAAAATTACTGTGGCTAAGTGAGACATCTGTTAAGTGAGTTTTGCCCCATTTTACAACCTTTCTTGCCACAGTTGTTAAGTGAATTACTGCAGTTGTTAAGATAGTAACACCATTGTTAAGTGAATGTGGCTTCCGCATTGACTTTGTTTGTCAGAAAGTTGCAAAAGGTGATCATGTGTCCTCCGGATACTTCAACTGAATTTTGATCACGTGACCATGGGGATGTTGCCACAGTCATAAGTGTGGAAAATGGTCATAAGTCATTTTTTTCAATGTTACTGTAACATTGAACAATCATTAAACAAACAGTTGTAAGTTGAGAACTACCTGTACTTAAGAACAAGCTGCAAGAAAGCTTATGCCTTTTAATAAAAATGCTACCAGATTCCTGAATTGTTGCCAGTTTGGTGTAATAATTAAGTTTTGGCTTAGAAACCAGGAGACTGTAAGTTCTAGTGCCTCCTGAGGCAGAAAGCTGTCTGGATGACTTCATTCTCTCTCACAAATTTTTTCTTGTGGGAAAAATAGGAGGAAGGACTATTATGTTCACTTCCTTGAGTTAGCTATAAAGTAATAAACATACATAAAGTAATAAAGGCAGGATAAACATCTAATAAATAAATTAAACTAATATGGCTCTCCTCCTAAGACCTAAGGAGTGACTGTACGTATCCTGCTAAGGAAAAATCAAACAAACTATATTGTAACTTGTCACAATATATGAACAAGTCCTAGAGTTGTTCTGTCTCTCTAATGGTGTATGTATCAATCGAAAAGTTTAAATGGTCAAATGAGTATTTTTCCCTTCTGGCACATTGGCAAGAGAAGGTATTCTGAACTGGCTGTGAACCTAAAAGAGAAATCTTATGTTGCCCAGCATGTAGAAGACCACAGTAATTTGCTTGTAAGATGCAGCAGATTTTAGCGCATGTGGAAGTTTTTGTAGCAATCAGGCAAAAGAAAAAAGCCTGTAAGAATATTTTCTAGTCATAAAGTTAACAATGGCAAAAAATGAAAGAAGAGTAAAAAATATTGGGAATGCTTACTATTTATTATAATGCAATTATTTATTTACTCATTGTTTACTATTTTATTGCCGCAAAAGTGATTCTCCCTCCAGAGAAAGCAAAGCATTGAGTATTTAAAAAAAAAATGCCTTCAGTATATTCAGTTTGAATCACTAGCAAAAATTCTTTGTAATAACTTTCAACATATGTGGCCCATCTTGTCCCCTTCAAGTTGTACTTATTCAATCCTCTGGTAGATTTGGTAAGCTGTTTACCTACAAGCATCCTTAGATTAGAACAGGGGTGTCAAACTCACATTGTCACGGCGATGTCACCTGATCTATCGGGACTTTTTCCCCTTCGCTAAACCAGGTGTGGGCATGGCCAGCACGTGACTCATCCGGCCCATGGGCCGGGAGTTTGACAGCCCTGGATTAGAAGAACATCTAATTGAATAGTTCATTTCCATAGAATTAGTCACATCTGAAAATGGCTTGGTCATTAAATGCAGCCTCTAGGCATATTAGATTATATCAGAAACTCTTTTAGGACTGCCAAAAGTATGAATGGCTCCATTATCACATTGGCATTGCTCAGATCACTTTGGTTTAGGGTCATAAAATTGCAAGGAAAAATGGTTCTAATGTTGTTGTATCAGCCGTATTTATGATTATTAACAAATTGATAAAATATAAAGGGAATGGCATTGAGAAGTGGATTTTGACATTGGGAAGTGGAACAATCATATATTCATTAACTGTGCTTATGATGCAGCAATCACTTATTTACTGCATTTTTGTCCCCTGTTCGGTCTCTCGTTTGACCCTCATAGCTCAAGTCAGCTTATAAAAAATCTCCACTGGTTTTATTTCCTCAGCAGTAACCCTGCTGAGGGTTGTAGTGAGAGAAAATGAGTGGAGAATGACTGGCTTAAGGTTAACCAGTAAACTTAACAGCTAGGTATGAACTTCAACCAAGTCTTCTTTAACAATAACTATGTTACACTGGCTGAGTCATTCTATGCCAAGTGCTTTGCTTGATTTAAGCGTTGCACTATTGTGGTTATTGACATGGCAGGTTGATCAGTTATTGTGGCTTGTAAACGAAGGGTTGAAGGGCTTTGATGTGAACATATGTCTTTAGAATTTGTTCAATAAATCATGGTTAAAACCCATGGCTTAACTAGATGTACCTTGATTCCTATACAGTACTGAATTTAGAGCGGATGGAGACTCTCAGCCCCCTAAACCACTGCAACATTTTGATTCTTGTCAGAAAGCTCCCTCTGAGATTCTGCTTTTCAAGCATCTCCATGGACCACCTGTTTGATCCAAAGTTACAATCCATTCTGGCCCTTTGTGGGTCAGATCTGAGGATAATATTGTTTTGAAATCTGTCCTTCAGTTTCTGAACATTTTGTTCTCCTGTGAAAGAAGGTCATATATTTTTTTTCAGGCAGCCTTTGCAAAGCTTTAACAAGGTGATTCAGACTGACAAAGCTTTAATCGAATCACCCCATGGAAGCAGATTTGTGAACCAAAGCAAGGCCCTGCTCTGTGGCAGATCATAAATTTAATGACTTTTCTGCTGCTTCCGAATTTGTTATAGATAATATGCGGAGCTGCAACTTCATTTCCCAAAATAAAGGCTGCTGGGGGCCAGCTGAGTGGTTCAATGGGATATGTGATATGGAAAGAAGCAGTTGGCCAATATATTTTAAATTCTCCGCCTATCAGCAAGGCAAATTTTCTTTTGGCTTCATTGAGCTTTCTCAGTTCTCAACTTCTTCTTTAATGTGGCCAACCACAAGTTCTTGCTTTGCTCTTTCTTTTGCTAATGTAATAGCAGCAGCAGCAGCAGCAGCAGCAGCAGTAGTAGTAGTAGTAGTAGTAATAGTAGTAAACTTTATTGGTAAAAATTATTCATTAGGCATTGACCAAATCAAAAGCAAAAAGAAAATAAAAACCATAATAAAACTTAATAATGATAAAAGTGATGTGGTGAAAGTATGGCATACTTTACAAATACCAAAACAAAACTTAACCATACGGAGAAATGAAATCTTGTTGAACAGACAATGATAACTGTAAGGAAAATGCATCCAGGTAGCCTGGAAATCTGACTAGACAGCAGCAGCTATGCATTTTTATAATAAGGGCAATAATAAGAGTTAATGTTTTAGGAATTCTTTCACACAGGTGCATTTGTTTGTTTGAATGAGATACCCAGTAAATTCACCTCGAAAACAGTTGTTGGGTGACTATTAAATCTTGCTGGTTAGAGCACTTTTGATTTGGGGACCTTTATTTGGCTATTTGCTAATGGAAGATTCTCCTTCTTCACTGGCCCTGGCTAACATGACCTTACCAAAGCTGGCAATGAAGAGGAGAAACCAAGCCTGATAGTCAAAGGTGGTTCCCCTTTCCCCACTCCTGGTACCTCATAAAACCATCATCAGAAGTTACAAAGTTTATAAGGGAAGTCAATGATTATTTTTCAGAGTCCTGTCAAATCTGGTACTGCCAAAGCATATGAAGGCATTTTTTTAAACATTGGATTATGATACTTGAACTAAATGCAATTTAGACTGTTTGATGGATAATTTAGAAACTGGCATCTATCCTTCCTCATCTGTACTATTTATTCCTTGAACATTTGGATATTTTCAAATTTTATTTTGGTAAAACTCTTGAAGATCCCAACAGAAACAAGACTGAGGTATGTTCTCTAAAGGGTCTATCCATACTGTTATTTTCATCTCACTCTGCCAAAGCTGGAAAACCTGCAATGTTCTAATGCTTTCAATTATATAATAGCTATAATGACCATACATGCTTTATTATAAAAGATAGCCCTTTATATTAGAAGAATCTTTTAGATTTATTTTTCAAAAACTCACTTTTGTCCTTTATTTTGATCATTTAATTTTTACCATAAATATGGTACCATACATATGGTACCATTTAATGCAGTCTTTCATATTCAGATGAAAAATATGGAAACTGAATTTTTTAAAAAAGAAATTTACATATATTGTTTGATTTAAGCTATTTTTATTAGAATCAGCATTTTTGTAAAGTTTTTCTTGGTTTTGCTCTTGGATTTTCTTTAAAAGCAAAGCAATTATTATTTTTTTATCCTTATGAACCTCTTTCAGATTACCCTTTTTTCATTGTTGTCCTTTATTTTTTTTCTAAGAAAATATGGTCACTGTGATCATGGGCTAAGGGGAATCTGGGGTCAAATCATCTGTGATCAATTCAGATCCAAAATCGTAAACCCAAATCTATTCATGCCCTCCTTGAAGCTCATATTTCTACTTAGACATAGATCAAAACTGATTTGCAAGAGCCTTTTCTCAAATTGTTGTCAGACCTCTGAATGCTGTTCTTAAGATAGCTTTATATATTATGGGTTAGCAGAACATTTATTTTACACACTTCTTCATTCCTTTGTAGTGATACATCCACAGGTTGTGTGTTCAAAACAATGAATTGAACAGTTACAGCATTACAATAGGAGCCTCACCCATGTGTATGGGTGTTAATATCACCCGTCCAAAGAGGTGGGGTTTCAATCATAATGCCACAACCATCATCCTGACTGTTTTCAGCCTCCAGAAACCCAGTTTCTGCTGAAATTCTCCCCAGTTGCCTGTTTTCAGACTTGAGAAACATGAAGGATGGAGCATCCTCACTAAATTTTTTCTTGTAATTTAATTGCATCCACTTGGGATCTGATTGGCACATTGGAAATCACTTCAACCAACTCATCCTTAAAGGCAGCAAATTGCATTCTTCCTATAAGAATTTCATCAACTGCTTTTTTTCTCTCTTTGAGGAAAAAAACCCCTCAAAAACCATTTTCCCTTATCAAATTAAATGCGAATCATTAGAAACACAGAGAAACTACATTTTGGCACAACTTTCCTGATCCCTTTCCAATTAACCTTTCTAAGAGCTGAATATGAGAAGCTTATTTATTTAATTGAAATTCTGCAAAGATGGGATCTTCACTGAATTACTTGTAGCGATTTACAGAAAATATTAAAACCCGACAATAATTAAAACCTTAATAAATAGTAAGAACTTATTGCAACATTCACCTTTTGACCAACAAATACAATAAGATTCAATGTGTAAAACAAAAGATCAATGTTCAATGGTGAAAAAAATACCCTTCTTATTATTTAAATCAGAAATGTGCCCAAGCAGAGTGTGGTATAGCTGAGGAAGAATATTAACCTACCACCAAAGAATTATGGTTTTCTGTGAGGTGACAGACTTTTCAATTGTATTTGCACCTTTAAGAATATATTTGGTGGCAACTGAATTATATTGGATGCATCCCTTGCTTGGCCACTCCAATAAAAAAGTGGCATCAAGCTTGAAACGGCAAAACCTTAAACAATTCTCCGATACAGATTTCCCATGGTAACAAATCTCTTTCATTAACTACCGGTAAAGGATCCCCCTGAAAGTAATCACTGACGTTTTGTACCTCCTGGGTTTATGAAATGATTGCTGAACTTTCTTCCCTCTTATTCCTAGTCCTCGTTTGACTGGAACTGTGGTGCAGTGGGCACATTTTACAGAGAAGAAACCCTGCTGCTCCTTTATAGGAAGCAGCATAAACAACCCGGCCATAATGGTTGCAGGTTTAGTGTGGTTTACCTCAAGACGTCACATCAGTTGCCCAAAGAAAATCAGGAAGCCCACTGCCTTACCCCACTCTGTTGATAGGAAGGGAAAAATACATCTCCCGTTTGGTTTTTATTTGTTGAAAAGAACAGTTGGGCTTGCTGTCTAGCTGTCAGAAAGAGGCCCTATATGGGTAGAGATAAATACACATGCTAAAATGCGATTGAAGCAATTTCTGCTTAACTCAGCTTGAACTTCAGTTCAACTTTGCTGAATTTTGAGATGTTTTTAACATCGATGGGTGAGGAGGGGAGAGCCACCTCTGCCAATGTATTTTGGAAGAGCCGTTGAAAGCTAGGAAAGGTAATATCAGGCCTGGTGGACCAAAGATTTAACTTCTGTGGCAATTCTGCAGATATCTCTATGCAAAGACACAGACATGCGGATGCAGAATATGAGTACATTAGCCACATCTTATTATTTAAATAGGAAGGTTAATGACTTATTCTTTAAGATGTATAGGAGATAAGCAAAGTACTTGTGTTTTCTAGGCCAATGACTGAGTTCATAGGTGAAAGTAAACAATGGTTAGCACTTTACATTGTGGATGAATTTAACAAATTATTCAACAAATTATGATCATTTTGTGGCTTAAATGATAAAATCAAGCCAATAGCTTTTCTCATATACTTCATAGTGTGCACAATCCCAAAAAGCTATAACACCAGCCCGAAAAGTAATATAAAGTGAAGCTGCTTAAAAATACCTTTTAGGGGACAGTCTTCACCCATATTCAAATGTTCTTGGCAGTTTGTTCCCACAGCAATTGATTCACCTATTTTTAACACCTAGGGGGCTGAGAAAAAGAAATGGCATACCTTAAAGCGTAGCCATTCTGAAACAATTTTGGCATATGTTTGCATATTCATGCAACTAGAAAAGAAATTGGGGGAAGAGGTGAAACTGGGACAATACCTATTACCTGTACCAGAGAATTTATATAAAACTACCTCTCTGCTGGGTAGTTAAGGTTAAAGTCCCTGGTTTTCTCTTGTCCCATTCTAGCAATAGTCTGTGGTTTAATGTGCTTTTCTGTACTGAGATGCAGGCACAGAACAGAAAAGCAAGTACAATGCCAGCTCCATTCCTGGTTTCAAGTTCTCAAACTGTCTGAAAGCCATTTTGAAATTTTCTTCTTCAGGATGTAATTGAGAAATATGTTAATACTTGTGATAGGTGTTTAATCTCCGCAACATCCCTGTTATTCCTCTTTGATTGGGCTATTGATGTGGCAAATGGTGATTTAGTACATGCCCATCATCTGCCATACTGGGCTAAGAGCAGCAACATTTTAACCACATGAAAACCCAACCATTTTGCAAAAGGCAAATGGATGTTGGGATGAGCCATAAGGAGCCAATGGAAGATCAGCCTATGTTTACGGATTCAATGCTTTTTTTTCAGCGTTGGATGTTACATGGGAGTGCTGATGTCATACTGGGTGAGGTTCCTTATCAAACAAATCTGTAACATTTGGTTTTCTGCCCGGTGCAAACTCATAAAGCAATGAACATGCCGTTAGGATCCGCCCTTTTTCAGTCAAAGGATGGGGTTCCCAGTACAGAGGATATATACCACCTCACAAAGCCTTTTTAATTAATAGATAGATTAACATTGTATTGCTGCTAGTTGTGCAAGCTTGGTGCAGAATTTCTTGAGGTGTGATTTTGCGATTTTATCTTGATGTTTGAAGTGTGATTTTATCTTGGATGTTACCATGCCCAATAGCTGAAATGTTTTCCTTGATTACATTTTTCTAATTCATTGGCACGCTAGAAATAATTTGCCTATGATTCCCAGTTTCTATATAAGGTGAAAACCAGAGCAATTTTGTAAACATATGGTACTATTTCTAAAGGAGATGTTGCAATCAGCATCATATCTTTCACATCTTTTTACCTGGGCAGCATGGAATAGATCAGATAAAACATCTTAGAACAAAAGTGCATCTGTTGTAGTTCTGCTGGATTAGCCTTGGAAGTTGCAAAGTTTTACTATTTTGGTGTAATACGGTAACATTGGTTATACTGAAATACAGGTAGTCCTCGAATTATGACCACAATTAAGCTCAAAATTTCTGTTGCTAAGTAAGAAGTTTGTTAAGTGAGTTTTGCCCCGTTTCACGACTTTTCTTGCCACAGTTAAGTGAATCATTGCAGTTGTTAAGTTAGTAACAAGGTCGTTAAGTGACTTCCCCTTTGACTTTGCTTGCAGTAGGTCACAAAAAGGGATTACATGACCCCAGGACTCTGCAACCGTCATAAATGTGAGTCAGTTTTCAAGTAAATCACATGATCATGGGGATGCTGCAATGGTCATAAGTTTGAAAAATTGTTTTAAGTCACTTTTTTCAGTGTCTTTGTAACTTTGAATGATAATTAAACAAACTGTTGTAAATCAAAGACTACCCATAGTGCTTTTCATTCTGGGAATCCTAGATTTTGAAGAGGAAGCATATCAAAAACATTGGTCACAAAGTAGTGGTCTGCAATGGTTGAAGGGATGCAACTGCAAGAGAATGTTTGTGCATTCTATGAATGAACCCTTGCAAATTCCACAAGGCCCTTAATTTTGCCCATAATTTCACACTAACTAGTTGTATTATCTAGAACAGGGGTGTCAAACTCAAGGCCCATGGGCCGGATCCAGCCCACGGGGTGTTCAGATCTGGCCCACAGGGCTGGCCCAGAAACAGCAAAGGACCAGCCTGTGGTGACTCTGTTAGTGAAAATGGAGCTCGGGGGGAGGGCATGTGTGCCCCCCCCATGCCCTGTTTTCAGCTGCAACAGCTTCCTGCAGTCCTCTGCCAGCAAAAATGGAACTCAGCTCCATTTTTGCTGGCAGAGGGCTAGCAAAACAAACTAAAAACAAAACAGAAGGAAAAATGTTTCCCCTTTTGCATTTGAGCATGCAAGAAGGGACAGGAAAGGAGAAAGGGAAGAGGAAAGACAAAAAAAGGAAAGATGGGAAGAGAGTAAGGAAGGAAAAACAAGGAAAGAGGGGAAGGAAGAAGAAAGGAGAATGAAGAGGGAAGGAAAAAGAAGAAGGAAGGAAGGAAGATTATAATGAGGGAGGGTCTCAGGGAAGTCCTGCCTTAGCATTTGGCCACCACAGGTGCCCCTGACACGAGTGATGTCGAGCTGGCCACACCCACTATGGCCATGCTCCCCAGCCACACCCCTTGGCCCTCCGAGGTCAAACACAACTCTGATACGGCCCTCAATGAAATCGAGTTTGACACTTATTCTATATTGACATCTAGAATATACTGAGAAGATACTGCAGAATTTACAAGTTCTGTATATTTGTCTGTGGGTTTGGTTGTATACAGTATGTATATGTGAGTATGTATGTAAATCTGTGTATGCAGGCAGCAGGACATGACTCCACGTCTTAATCCCTTGGAAGTATTCTGTCCACCATCCCTGCTGGGCAAACCTAATTGTGATAGATTAATTCATTTCAACCCTGCTTGTTATTGCAGAGTTTGGTGGAAGAGAGGCTTAGGAGAATCGTCTCTTGGCAAAGAAGGCAGCACCAGGCATGGTTCAATTGATTGTTGTTTCCCCTCAAGCAAAGCACATAGCAAAAAAAAATTTCCAGTCCTTTGAGTGATTCTTACTAAACAGCACTGACCTATAATTAATGCATTATCTGATTAATTTAAATTTAATTAAATGCAAATAAGCAGGAGGGGAAACATAAAATGCTTTTACAGTTTTTTTAAAAAAATTATAGTAAATAAATGCTTTATTTTTAGTTTTGCCTCCATCCATTTTTGTTAAGACCCCACCCAGGTTTTGCCCTAAAATATCACTTAATGGTGAATTTAGGTGTGTAATCCTCAACTACACTTTGCATGGAAGGCTGAGAAATCAAAGTGGGCAATCACGTAAAAAAGATGAAACAGTTCAATATTTTAAAATATCTATGTAAAATCTTCTTGCAATTAAGTTTGATTACTTTATGGGCATGATTATACAGCTATCCTGGGGGTAGGGGTGGGGGGGATGCCTTTATGTTTGTCTTGATTCCTGACAACTACACTAAGTCCCTGCAATTTTCTGGGAAATATCTTCAGAAGTGGTTTGCCATTGCCTTCTTCCTGGGGTTGAGAGAAAGTGACTGACCCAAAGTCATCCAGCTGGTTTCTGTGCCTAAGTCAAGTGTAGAACTAGCCCAGCATCTTAACTACTATACCAAATTAAGTGTATTCACAGAGATTACCTGTAACAATATAAACGTGGTTTGTCACTGGGCTCCTGAAGGGTGTTCCCCACCCCCTAATTTTAATTTCACATTCCCAGTCTACTTAACAGCCCTTGGATTCTTTGGAAAAATCTCATTCAAATATTAACCAGGCCCATCTCTGCTTAGCTTACAAGCCCAGACAAGATCAGGCAAACACTGCTACCTGCTTCTCTCATCCCTAAAGAGAAATTCCATTAACTCACACGAGTGACTAGATGACCTTATATCTCCCTGCTGGGATAGGTTGGACAGAATAGTTAGGAAGGATTGGTATTGAATGTATTTCTGTGCAAATTATTTCTATATCTAAATCAATTAGCCATGAACTAAGAAGAAGTGTCTATTTAATTATACAGCATACAACCAGTGCATATTTAAAGAGTTTTTTCAATTGCAGTTATAATCACTTGAGTTTATTCACATAAATAGCTATGTAATCCACTGTCTGGAAGAGTGGACTTTTGATTACTTTTGGCCTGTTTCCATCTGAGTCATAGACTCGTGACTTTATAATGGTCATTAGCTTTGTGTGTAAATGTTTTCCTATTCTCCCAGTTGACTGTCCCTCATCATGTCTGCCCCCAACTTTCAAAGGTCTTTCCATTTCCTCATTATTATAACCCGAATTTTTCCTGTCCTTAAGTTTCCTGGTCAGTTCCTATATGAAATTTAAGACTTTATTCAATATGTTACATGTCATTTAAGGGCAATTTCCTATGAAAAATATTCCTAGAATCAACTTATTTATATCTTATTCCTGTTATTAAAAGTTACCTATGCTCTTACTCTGTTTGGAAATTTAAAGGTATTAGTGTCCGTGTTGCAAACAGAATACTGTTATGAGTCTGAAGGTGCAGTAAACATCAAGGATAACTGCCTCTTGTGATGAAATACCTCAAAGTCTTCTTTACCTTTAAAGCCTCATTAAATCTTTAATTCCTTTCCATATTCTTCAGTTCCCAAATTTAAAACACAGAGACTTTTCCCAGTATATTTCTACAATATGGCAACATACCAAATGGGAATTAACGTGTATCCAAGGATTTTTTTCCAGACTGAAGAACTGGGAGTATTTCTACAGTATTTCTGGGTGCCACAGAGTATTTCCCTCTAATCAGTGTCTCAGGATTACCAACATATTTCCACTGGCAATCCTGATGCTTTGATTTGATTCTTTTCATTGTTCTAGAAGCTTTGCTACTACCTATAACATGGAAAAGATCATAATAAGGCTGTCTAAATTATGGGCTGGGGAACAAGATAAGATTGGTATAAAGGAAATGGTAATAAATTACCATATTCCAGTTTTGGTCAATACATTACAAAAAAGATGTTGAGACGTTGGAAAAAAGTGCAGAGAAAAACAACTAGGATGATCAAAGGCCTGGAGACTAAAACATATGAAGAACAGTTGCAGGAACTGGGTATGGCTGGTCTAGAGAAAAAAAAGTCTAGGGGTAACATGATAGCACCATTCCAGTATTTAGTTAGTTTAGTTTAGTTTAGTTTAGTTGATTTGTATACCGCCCTACTCCCGAAGGACTCAGGGCGGTGAACAGCCAAACAATAAAATACATAAATACAAAAAATTTAAAAACCAGATAAAATCAAATTAAATCATTTTGGCCCGGACAGATTAAAACACCCCAATAATTTAAAAACAGATTAAAATTTACATATTAAAAGAGGGAGGAGATTAGGCTAAGCCCACTTGATGGAGTAAAAAGGTCTTCACAGCGCGGCGGAAGGTACGCAGATCCGGGATCCTCCGTATCTCTGGGGGGAGCTCATTCCAGACAGTAGGTGCCCGCACAGAGAAGGCTCTCCCCCTAGGGGCCGCCAGCCGACACTGTTTGGCTGACGGCACCCGGAGGAGTCCCTCTCTATGAGAGCGTACTGGCCGGTGGGAGGCTATTGGTGGTAGTAGGCAGTCCCGTAGATAACCAGGTCCTAGGGGCCTGGGGTTGCCACAAAGAAGAGAGGGTCAAGTTATTTTCCAAAGCACCAGAAGGCAAGACAAGAAACAATGGATGGAAACTAATCAAGGAGAGAAGCAACCTGGAATTAAGGAGAAGCTTCCTAACAGTGAGAACAATTAACCAGTGGAACAGCTTGCCTTCAGAAATTGTGGGTGGTTCATCACTGGACGTTTTTAAGAATAGACTGGACAGCCACTTGTCTGAAATGGCATAGGGTCTCCAGCTTGAGCAGGGGGTTGGACAAGACCACCTCCAAAATCCTTCCAGCTCTATTCTGATTGAATATTGTTGGTTAATCCAGAGGCAAGCTTTTAGACTGATCCTGGTAACTATATGGCTGGCCTAAAGGCAAATATTTAGTTTCATGAAAATGAAGTAGGATGGTTTATGAAATCCATTCATCCTTTGGGGTCTACATGCATAGTGTCTTATATTGCCTATGCATTTTCATTCTTGGGGATTACCATAGTTAATTTTATGATCAACCCATCATATGCTATTTTTTTTCTTTTAAATATTAAATTCTGTTAGCCACATTATTATCATAGTAGAAAAGCAGGGCACATATCAAATGAAGTCACACTGTGTTATCAATGATATAACATAGAGTAATAGGATTGGAAAGACCCTTGGAGGTCTTCTACTCCACTCTCTTGCTCAAATAGGAGACCCTATAACATTCTGGAAAATGGCTGTCCAGTCTCTTCTTGAAAACCTCTGGAACACCCAGAACTTCTGGAGGCAACTTGCTCCACTGATTAAGTCTTAGGTTGGATCTCTCTTTAATGATCTTCCACTCGTTACTTCTTGTCCTATCCTCAGGTGCTTTGAAGAATAGGTTGACTCCCCCTTTTCTTTTTTTCTGTGTCAGTTCTTCAAGTACTGATGAGAGTGGGCTTAGCAATAGAGATTTTAAACAGTGGTTTGCATCAATTTACCTGGAACAATTGCTAAGCCATTTTGGAAACAAAACCACTCGCAACTGATATTTTGAACATCTCATTGCAAACGTTGGCAGACAATTACCTAAATATTAAATGTCAGACTAATCACATAAAGATTATTAGGTTTCTCAAATGTCCTAGACTACAGCAAAAAGACAGAGTTGTTTGTGGTTAAGCATGTTGTTCAAATACAGCTATTGTCTTTGTACATTTTATGAGCCGTAATATGGTTATATTTACTAGGGCATAGCACATTATGGGAACAGGGTTAAGTTAGGTTGGGTTTAGCATGTTCTAAGAACAGTATTTAAAAAGCAAATATTCTTACCTCTGCGCTTGAGTGTGACTGGATCATTTAGTGATTCGATTTTATTTCAATTTTAGAGAGGAAGGAATGAAAAAATCTGTGCAGGAAATGGCTTGGCTTGCTCGGACTAGAAAAACTGCCTGAAACCCTGGAAACTCTCAGGATTAAAAATATTGGCCTAGATGGGTCTGTGCTGGATAAACAGTTTTTTGTATTACCATTTTTGAGAGCCTGGAGAATGAAATCAATGAGCTCAGGCAGCTTCACCCTAGACAGAGACCCTCGGAAGGAATCTCTTGGGATGGACCTCCTGCCTTTCCCCCCTACTGCTGATATCCTAAAGGAGACTATTCTGAAGGCTGCCTTAATTCCCTTTGTTGCCCAAGGAGCCATCCTCCAGTTTTTCTTCAGCTCCTATAAATCTTTCACCCAATGAGCCTATCAGCCGCTTTGCAGGGCTGTTGTGAAGTTTAATTAATTAAAGCTTCTGATGTGCTTTGAAGCTCTTGGATGAAAGGCTTGCTGTAATTGCAAAGCATTATTAATATTCTAATCCAAAACTTCACACGCTGTCTCCTCCTGATGCTATCAGTTGTATTGCATACATTAACAGAAGCTGCCTCAGCATGACTTAGTTCATGTTTATGAACAGCTGCTGGAGGTACAATCAAGCAAAGTCCCACCCAGATGCCCAGGCCTTGTTATTGTCAGGCAGGGACAAAGTTGGCCCAAGGCTGCATTCCATCAGAATAAAATACGTTAATGATACTGTGGCACAAGGGGTTCATCTGATTCAAATTTATTCTTGATACTTTGGCCTCAAATCAATTAAATCTTTAGTTATGAGCAATTAATCATGTAGTAAAAAAATTGTGTGGTGCCTGATAAAAACTGGTATGATTTTTGCAGTAAACACTCGGCGTGGACTATGATGTTCTACGCGCACAAAAATTCATGTTGCGGTACATGTGTTACATATCACAAAATTCTTTGTTGTTTTTGTAGCGACAGATTAAGTCAGCTAATTCTGAACACCCACAACAAAACAAAGCTGTCTCTGCCTTAATCTGATTTTCCAAAACTGGATTTTCTTTATAATCATCTTTTCTTTAGATGTTTCATACACATTTATTGAAAGAAGGAACATTTAATAGAAGGGGGTGGGGGTGGGGAAGCTTCATTTATTTATTTATTTATTTTGCTGCAGGCACTAAGTAACTAGGAGAGACATCGTTCTCTTGCTGAAAAATGGGCCCTGTGTCCAAGTAATACTCTCCTGTACAGGCAAGACCAAAGGATTTGTTTTCTGTCAGTCATGCTGCTTCATGTGCAGTTCAGTTCCTACACTTAGCTATCAGTCCTTGAATTGCACTCTCAGGAGTTGCCGGTACCTCAAAGTTAGAAACTTTGCTTGACTCAGCATGTACAACATTGCATACCCATCAGCCCTAACGAACATGGCTAAAGCTGAGGGAGAAGGTCATAAACTGACCTCTGGAGATCCACAGATAGGTCATCTATCTATCTGTTGTTATTGCTGTTATTTTTACTAGCCCTAGTAAGGTACTGGGCAGAATAACATTCCTCAGCTGGGGAAATGGGGCAGGTTTTGTCAGCAACCAGCTTCTTTTGCTACTACCACATTTTAGCAGGCTCAGGACAGGTCTCTCCCCACTCCCCATCCTGTGACTACTAAGTGCTATATGCCTGAAGGGGTGCAGCTGGGCAAGCAATACCTGTTTCTCTACCAAATATAGGAAGCCAGACAGAATCTTGGAAACACACAGCTAATGAGGGCACCTATCACTTCAACACCTTCATCGGCTCAGTGCCTTTATTTATTTATTTATTTATTTAATTTATATGCTGCCCTTCTCTGGAGACTCAGGGCGGCTTACAATGCGTTAAGCAATAGCCTTCAAACTTTTGTATATACCTGCTTAGTAGGGCTTTCGGGGGCCCCTAAGCGGTGTTCTTTTTTATACAAAGTCAGCTTATTGCCCCCACAATCTGGGTCCTCATTTTACCTACCTCGGAAGGATGGAAGGCTGAGTCAACCTTGAGCCTGGTGAGATTTGTACTTGCAGTAATTCTCTTTAGTCTGCTAAAGCACTTTAGTCTGCTGCGCCACCAAGGCTCTGATACTTTTCTACCGACCTGCCTTCCATTGAGGACCTGTATACTGCATGAATCAAGAAGAGGGCTGTGAAAATATTTACAGACCCCTCGCATCCTGGACATAAATTGTTTCAACTCCTACTCTCAAAATTAGGCTACAGAGCACTGCACACCAGAACAACTAGACACAAGAACAGTTTTTTCCCGAATGCCATCACTCTGCTAAACAAATAATTCCCTTAACATTGTCAAACTATTCACTAAGTCTGCATTACTATTACTATTAATCTTCTCATCATTCCTATCACCCATCTCCTCCCACTTATGACTGTATGACTGTAACTTGTTGCTGTATCCTTATGATTTATATAGATTGTTTCCTAGTATGATTTGATTGCTTGTTTGTACCCAATGACTATCATTAAGTGTCGTACCTTATGATTCTTAATGAATGTATCTTTTCTTTTTATGTACACTGACAGCATATGCACCAAAGACAAATTTCTTGTGTGTCTAACCACACTTGGCCAATAAAGAATTCAATTCAATTCAATTCAATTCAATTCAATTCAATTCTATTCTATTCTATTCTATTCTATTCTATTCTTTCATCTTCCTATATTATCTAAGCAGTGTGTGCCTTCAGGAGCCATCTAATGCAGTGCATGCATGCATGATTTATCTGGAATCAAGACAGCACCATCCATTTCTTGGGGAGCTTTTACCAAATGGGGCAGCCTGCACTATGGGGTGCCAAGTCTCTCTTGTACATAATCTCTTGTTATTATAGACTGGCAAGAGAGGAGAAATAAAAAACTATGTATGTATTCCCCACCCTCCCCCAGTCAGGGTTCCTGGCAGCTTGGATATATGGGAGAATTTCTCTGGGGATATAAAGGACCATCTCCTTTCCAATCACTATTGCTGCAAATAATCTCACTGCCTCTGTGGTTAAAGTTGGATAAGAAAGAAAATGTGGCAGCCTGTGAGAACTGTACACAGAAAGTGAGACTTCTGACTTCGTGGCAGTGGGCGCAAACAGCAGCACTGGTGGGTCAAGGCTTCGCGTCAGTACTGCTAGTTCCTGGCCAAGTAGCAGCAATGGCAGAATTGGCATTTGATATTGTCCTTTCTTGGGAGCAGAAGACGACAGGGAGAGCAAATGGAGGCAAAGGTGCTACAGATGCAAGCAGCTGGCACACAGGAAGCTAAACAATGAAAGGAAAAGCACCAGAGGTGAAAGAGGAAAACCGCAGCTGTTGGCTGTTTTGTTTCAATTGTGCAATAAGACAGAACAGCACATTTCAAACCTGTGTTACAAGTTTGTCACCATCATGCAATATTATTGCAGTCAATGCTTTCGTGCAGGCTAGGCAGTGACTCCACATGCTTATAGGGTCTTCAGTATGCAGTAGAAAAAAATACAATCACATCAGTCCAGGCTGATACATATTTGCTCAAAGTTACGGTAAAGTCCAACAATGGATTATACTGTGCTGCCTTATGAGATTTGTCAATTTTGTTTTAGTATTTTTTTAAAAATAACATTGGGATCTTGAGGATGATGCTAGTTAAGGGCTACCAAGTTACCATTAGGGATTTAAAGCAGGGGTGAAATCTAGCAGATTCTGACAGGTTCTGGAGAACCGGTAGTGGAAATTTTGAGCAGTTCGGAGAACCGGTTGCGAAAATTTTGAGTAGTACGGAGAATCGGCAAATAGCACCTCTGGCTGGCCCCAGAGTGGGATGGGAATGGAGATTTTGCAATATCCTTCCCCCAGGAGTGGGAAGGGAATGGGGATTTTGCAGTATCCTTCCCTTGGAGTGGGGTGGAAATGGAGATTTTGTGGTATCCTTCCCCTGCCACGCCCACCAAGCCATGCCCACAGAACCAGTTGTAAAAAAATTTGGATTTCACCACTGATTTAAAGGGATACAATTTTAAAATTCAGAATTATGTCCTCTGGAGAATTGGATTATAAGTGTAACTGGAAGCTCAGCATACCTTGACCTTTTCAGTAGTAGTTGCACCTATTGCACCTACTACAATATTTCTTGACTAAGAGAAGAACCTTAAATTTATTTCCCCAGAATAATCTTTGCTGAACCCCAAATAAACTTTTTTCCCTAAGAACTTACAGCACAGTAGCAGGTTGCAGTCAAAGCAGCTATTTTATTCATGTGATTAAAACTTGTGGCATAAAATGAGGTACAAACAAGATAAAAACGCCAAACAAACTTGAAAACAAAATGAAGGAATTATAGGAAGTGGATTTGGTGGGAAAAATTCAGTGCAGGATCTAAAGTGTTTGATAATATCAAGCTTATCCTGGTAACTTGAGGCTATTGAAAGAAACCATCTGTTGCAGCTGAACACTGATGACAGAAAGCAACATCGGGACTGTCTCCAGTGTCTAGTAATAGTAAACATTTCATTGGATGTTGCAAAATGGCACCCCAGAAAGCTAATTTCAGCAAATCAATTTATTTGGCATAGCACTGGGAGTATATGTCATTTTCTTTACAAAATACCCTATTGGAGAAAACCATCAATAGGAAAGCCATTATGATGAACTGACATTGTATGGGCATATCAAGTGGTTTTCATGCAAATCTGGTTGGCCCTGTTGAATTTCTTTCTGACTTTTCCACTGTTCTGATAAAACATCCAGATTTATGTACAGTGGTCAATCTGCTTGGGCACGAAATATCACTTCATTGGAAGCTGCACAGGAAGATCCAGTTACTTTGCTTCTACATCCAAATAGCCCATAATTGGGCTCAAACATAAGTTGAGTCATTTATAAAAAGAGCCCAAGGTGCTATTAGAGCCATACACACCAAAGCCCAGTGTATAATTATATAATCCACATCCGTGTGGAAACTGCCCCATTAAGCCACCTAATTCCCTGAGAAGGGGCGTTGGTCCTACCTGATACGCTCCTTCTCGTTGGGTGGAGACAGCAGCCAGTGTGGGTAATCCTCATCCAATCAGCCTGAAGGACTGGGTCTATCCAAAGTTTAAATCCTGCCCTTGTTGCCCGGTAGACCAGCTTTTGGCGAAAAACTAAGGAAAGACTTGGCGTGTGGTCTTTAGCTGTCTCTCTTTTAGCTGAATTTTAGCTGATTCTGATTGCTGTTGGATCTGTTTTGTTGGTGTGACTTCTCTGGACTATTCTGTGACTACGAATTTGGACATTCCTTTGGATTTTGGTGAATTTGGACTGTGCAGTGAGTGTTTCTTGTGGCTGGGGGTTTCCCCTTTGCCTCAAGGTATTTCCTCTGCAAAGGGGATGGGAAGCCTCTCTGGACTATTGATTTGACCCTTTCCTGCTTAAAGTTGGGGGCCCTTTGGAACTCTGCGTGGCTCAATTAGCACCAGCACCCTGTTCCTTCAATTGCGGTGGCCATTTTGTTTTCGTCGGGGGTGCAGCGTGGCTTCGTTTTCTGACTGCCTGGCTCCATTTTGTTAATTGCTGACTAGATCGCCCACCTCCTTGACTCTAAAGACCGGATCCTGCCACAGTGACCTGCCTGTGTTCCCCTATAGCCTGCACGATTGCGCGGCCGCGCGGCAGGCCTCTCTATCACCGCTTGTCAGCTGGGAGCAATATTTTTCACTTTTAAGGACTTAACTCTTCCCTGCCTTAAATCACTGGGAGAAACCTCTGAGGCCTGCTTTTAAATCGCTGGGAGAAGCCTTTAATTTAACGCTGTATATTTGGGCAAGCTAATCCAATTGGACCCTGTCTAGCCTAATTCATTTACTGACGGCCGCCATTTTGTTTTTCATATACTGACACAGCGGCCATTTTGTGGAGTTTCCGCGCTCCCCTTTCAATTGCTAGACTGAACTGTTGGGTGCTGAGGGTCCCTGTGGAGTTTCTGTGCTCCCCCATTGGCATTTGATCACCCTCGTTCTCTATTCTGGTCTAATTCACCATGCCCAAAGCAGCCTCCAAATCAAAGCACGGCAGCAAGGCCGTAGCTTCCTTTGCTGGCCAATCAGATGACCCATCTGTTACCCCTCCTGTGCCTGCCCAGGCCCCTATTGTGGCTCCAGCTCCGCCCCAGAGGCATTATACAGGGCATAAAAAACATGGCGGTACCTCCTCTAAAGTGGAAAAGCGCCGAGATAAAGTGCTTACTAAACTTTGTGATAAGGCATCTCCAGTGGTCCAGCCCCGTTTCAGTTTCTCCAGGGACTCTAGATCCTATGTTTGCAGAGCCGGCTAAACAGGTCACCACAATTCCTGCTCCGCCTTTAATTTTGGACACGGTCAAGCGGCAGTGGGCTTCTCCTGGCTCGGCTCCCCTGCCCTCTATTACCTGAGAATGAAGATGTTATGTATGCTGGCTTTCTAGAAGACCCATAAAGTTAATGCTCTTCTCAAAAACTCACCTTGCTCTTGAAGAGACTAGAAAACACTATTCCACTTCATTTGTTCAGTGGAAGACTAATTTAAATTGGAAAACCAGTATTGTGGAAAGAAAAAGTGGGTTAGATTGATACTATTCTCTCTTCCACCCTCCCGAGAAGCTGTTCTGAAATTATGCATCTTCTGTATTGATCATGCAAAGAACAGATGATCCCAGCAACTTCTGCGCTCAGACCTATTAACAGAACTACAAGTGGATTATATGTGTATTAGTTCCATGTGTCAGAGATGCCTCTTGTTCTTTTAATCAAGGAAGACACGTTTTGTCGACATATCAGGAAGATACCTCTTGCTAGTTTTAACATCTTTCCATGTATCTTCAAAAGCAATTGTTCAGCTGCAGGGAATGGTGGGTTAAAAGAAACAGTATGCCAAAAGTGGATGGGCTCATTGGTGGATTTAACTAGTTGATAAAATTATTTGCTTCACTGCCAGTCAAAGGCTTCTACAATTCTACACAGTTGGAATTGCATACAAGAGTTTTGCATTTCATTGACACGGCCTTGCAAAATCCTCACAAGTGGGAAAAACCCCCCGACTATGGATTCAATACACTTTGATGTAAACATGTAGCAACTCAAAAGATCAATTTTCCCAGCAGGTGATTTGCGAAGGCCATTTATTCAACAAGAGTATTAATTCGTCAGCTAGTGCTACTACCTGCAAGTATAAAAATGTTAGATGTTTACTCTCCACTTATTCTGGAGGCACTTACAATTAAGCACTTATGTGTTCTTCAGCCATTTAATATTGTGTTTATGCTGTATTGATTCACGAAAAGCCTCGTGTTTAGAGGTATTTTTTTCTAAGTTGCACTGGGGATTTATTCAACTGTTTGGATTGTGGCCTCAGCAAATTAGCAGGGTCTCTATTAAGAATTCTCTGCCTGCTTTTTTTTTCTTTTCTTCCTTATTTCTTGATGCTCCAAGTGTTTCTGTGTTTCTGTATTTGAACTTGGCTTTCCCTCTTTTCTAGTCCCATTCTCGACATACAAATCAAAACACAGTTCAATGGTTGAAAAGAAGGCAGTTCTGGAACCAAGGTGAACACCCAGATCACAGCCTGGGTTGTTTATTCATTAAATTTATATTTATATAATTATAAATAACATAATTTTATATATGGAATATAACAAGATCGTTATAAAGGCAGCTGGAGTCGTCTACATTCTGCTTGTTATCACTCAAAGAGGACTGAGGAGCATAGAAGAGATGGATGGCATTAAGGTGCCTTTTCACTTTAACATTGTGTTAGTGTAGCGTAGTGTAGTTATTGTTACAGAGGGAAAAAAAGGTTTGCACATGTAGGGGATAAGAAATATAAGAAAAAAAGGACACATTATCAGTTTCATTGCAATTGCTGCCTGCCCCCCACCCATTTCTAGGTACACCTGAATTTAACTGGTGGCAAATGGCACAGGTGTACCTGCCATATGCTGCCTATTTAATAGATGAAAAAGTCATTCAGTTTGTCTTCACTGCTGTTGATCTGGTTGTTGCATTGATTTTGTAACCACAACATATCAAGAGTTTACAGTTCAGCAAACCGTGTGAGGGGTGATGAAGGACTATATTCTAATCCATGCATGTAAGGTATAATTTTAATGAGAGAGAAAAATCATACTGACATATCACTTTGTAAGCAATGAGGATGGCTACAAATTATTTAATGACCCAAAGGTCTTCAAGAGGTGAATAGTGGGGTGGGAGTGGGGGCAGGGGGAAAAATCTGTAAACATTTCTTGCTTGGAGTGCAATGTGGCCTAGGGTTAGCCATGCTTATAAAGATGCCATTGCAGATTAAATCTGCTCAGGGGCCTGTCATCTGTCACATATCGTTGGATTTACAATATACATTTAAAACTATGCATCTGCAACATTGGAAAGTTTTCATCCGAGAAACTTTATAGGTTATTTCAGTTTTATCATCAAAGAGACTTCTGAAGGCAAATAGATGGCAGGACACCAACTTCCCAAAGGCATCAAATATGCTTCATGGCTAACAGAAGTTTGGGCCAGAAGATATCCCTTAAATATTTCAATGCAAATATTATTGTAAGATTCATAAAATCACTAAACTGCAGTCTATGCAATATATTGAAATATCAGGTTTTGCATTCATACAGTAACAGTTTTTCAAACAGTTTGTGCGTTTGTTTGTTAGCTCATTTCTTTATTCTCTGGAGAAATAAGGTATATGGCTAATATGCTATCTACAATATCATGAACTTTATATTCCATTTGGAAAATCCTTGATGCTATTTACAAATATGGGAAGTTACTCTATTGCGAGTCAGAGGCAAGTGATTTGTTAAATGTATCACAGGAAAGAAAAAAAAATGTAACACCGAGTGTCCTATTTTTATATTAGAAATTATGATGCATCCAGTAATAGTTTTCTGTACGGTTCTCTAATGTCAGTTAAAATGAAAAATTTAGCTTGAATCGTTACAAAGTATCAACCTAAAAATTGGAAATGCTCTATGTTATTTCAATTATTTACCGTACTTCTTATCAGGATTATATGTAGAAATGTCACAGAATTAATTTAAATTAGTAACCACTACTGTTTAAATAGTACACATTTCTGTAGTATTTTTGTAACTAAATAGTTTTTGCCAAGTTATGTTCTTGTAACTAACAAAATATGAAACTAAATCCTCCAATAAGATTTGCAAGTAAAGTTGCTAAAAACAGCATGCCCATTTTTGTGGCAACTGATGGCTGATCCGATTGCACACTTTCTCTTTCCCATGAGAATCCATTTAGGAGACAAGACATAATATGACAGATTTATTGTACATTTATTTTCAGTGTGCTTCTAATGTGTCAAAAATTCCAGCATGCAGAAATTCACACAAAAAAAAAAAAAAAAAAAAAAAACCCTCTAAACATTGGCATAGAAAAAGAAATAAAAAATAAAAAAATAAAAGGAAGGGGGGGGGAAATCACATTGATTCAATATATTTTGAACTTCCATCAAGCAAGTAATGAAGCAACATTTCTGCATATAGGAAAAGAAAAGAGAGAGAGAAAAGACCCTGTATTGAAGTCAATCAGCCAAAGTTCTCATTCAGTCGGTCTATGATGATCACAATGAAACTGCAGAGGCAAAGCCCCCACCAATAAATGCTGAAGCCCAGGCTTCAGGAAGTTATCTTGCAATCTGTTGACAAGCATGTGGGCACAAGAATCTGTTTGGCATTTTCTCAGGATGAGATTGTTCCCCCCCTTTTTTTTAGAGTTTTCCATTTGCAAAAGCTGCCTCCTGGAACTGAGGGACAAATAGTTTGAAGTAAGCCCTAGAAAAACAAATAAAAAAGTTTATGTCAATAAAGATCAAAGAGCATGTTGCATTTACAGACAAGATTGTCTAGCATACAAAACATAACATTTTTTTCTGATTAAAAATATATTTTCGTTATACGGCGGCTGGCATGATCAAATATAGCACTACAATTTCTTACTCTGGAATAATGCTTAAAATACAGTCTTATCTATTACAGAAAGCTGTAGTAGAAAGTTACTACAGAAAAAAGCTATATATTTTTTAAAATAAGTAAGTCGGGGCATATATTACTCAAAAATAATGGATTATTATAAATTTCTTTTAACAGAATTGCTTGCATCTATTACTGCTTTTTTGTTATTCACTCTGTTGCCATTTCTACTGAAAAACACTTTGCTTAATATATCCTAGGTAATTGCCCTCCTTCCTGCTGCCTTTATGTGAATCTAATACATTTAATTCCTGTACACTAACCAGAGTAATATTTTGCAGAAGTCAACAAAAAAAGTACTTTATTTTCCAAAGAGCATTAAACAGCTGATGTGTTAGCTATTGTTTCATATTAAATTATAGTCATTTCCAGTATAGTAGCTTGATTCTTACCAGGCTACTGATACAACTGGATTTCACATAAAAAGAATGTTTAATGGATACAAATTTCAATTTATACATTAAAGATAATTGTATAGTTGGAATATATTATGTACATTTTAGAATTGAAGTGGCGGGAGATAAATCCAGACGGCTGTGTATCTGCCCCTGTTTCTATAATGGGCAAAGTCTGTCACGTTCATCAATATGCCATATTTTAAAAATCCATATGGATTGCACAGAGCAAACTTAATATGCTATATTCTGTATTCAGTCCAAGAGCCAGCATGGTGTAATGGTTAAGGTGCTGCACTGGGAGCAGGGAGACCCAGGTTCTTATCCTGCCTTAGGCACTGAAGCCAGTTGGGTGACCTTGGGCTCTCTCTCAGACCTAATCAACATCAGACTCAGCAACAAGCTGGCCAGCAAAAAACACACCCAAAACTTAAATCAAAACTGTTGTCACATCATGCATTGATGGCTTTACTATAGTAAACTAGAAATATATTAGGAGAGCAAAAGTCTTCCATATTGTGTCTATTGACCAAAAGGCATGGATGACTAAATTTAAAAAAAAAAAAGAATTTTGAGTAGACACTATTCTATTCTCCCCTTCTGTCATTGCATTCCCCCTCATTCCATTAGGATAGCTGTTTTACATATGAATCTCTCTCTCTCTCTCTCTTTCTGAAGTGAAGGTGCTTATAAATTACAATCTTGCTTGAATACTTACAAAAACTAGTCTGATCAAACATGCCAAAAATTCTAGGCATTTCTTAATGCAAAATCCTATGCCAAGGATCCAGGAAGGAAGACAAGAAGGAAGTAAGAAACCATTGAATGTCACAATCTGGAGAGAGGATTTAGCAGCATTTTAACTCCATATTGGAGGCTGATAAACTTGAGTAAACATAAACTCATAACATTAGAATATCTGAGGATATGTAGTCCATCATCCAGAAACTCAAGATTTCCATGTAGAATTAATCTACATTAAAAATGCTAAAGATTTTACTGCAGAAATGAGAAATACGATAAATAAACCTGTTACTTTATTTGAATTGTTCTACAATTTCAACCATTTTATATATATTCTTTGACACAACATGAATCCCCTTTTAACTTTAAGAGCAAATTTTGTGTGTGTGTGTATAATATTTAAAATTTCAAGTTTTTATTTGAGCTCAAAGGAACACCAAATGGAACACCAGGCTGAGCACCATATTGCCCCCCCGCCCAAAATCTGGGTCCTCATTTTACTGAACTAGGTAGGATGGAAAGCTGAGTCAACTTTCAGCCCGTCGAGGTTGAACTCCAGACTTTGGACAAAGTTAACCTGCAATACTGTGTTCTAATCATTGCATTGCCTGGGCAGTGGTTAGAATGCAGTATTCATGGCCAGTATTCATGACCAAATAATCCATACCTTTCAGAATATATTGAACAATAAGATTCATAAGGGAAAAGACATTAGTGGCTAACCTCTTGCACAATTTTAGAAATTCTGAAAATATTAAAGGCAATGTAGTAGGTGAGGTACAAGATAATATATAGCTATAAACAGATATCTCATAGTTATATATCTATCCATAAACGCATTTCTTTAATACAGGAATTAGATTCTTTGTCTAGTTTAAACTGAGTAAATTAGATTTGATGTATTTATTTACAACATTTATATTGCTGAAAATTTTAAATATATAATTGTGGGCAGCTCAAAACACAAAAGAGCACATTAAACAACTATGGAACTCACATTAACCAAGGCATTCTAAACAGCTGCCAAATCAGCTGCATTGGGCTCAACAAACATCCTTGTCCAACTCTGGTGGGAAAGCTAGGTGTTTACAGACCTGGAGTTGGAGGTTACTATTATTTATCTTGATATCATGATTCTTTAAAGTTTTTTCAACTGATATATTTAAATTAAGTTTGACAAAAAGTGAAACAGATGGTCTGGAAATTCTTTTTGAGTATTTGGGGCAAGATAATTGTGAATAAGATGAATTAGGAAAATTGATATTTCAAAATGTTTCCTATTTCTATTCCTTTATACTATTTTACACAAATTTACATTTTTTTTCTTTTGGTAGGAACATCCTTTAAAATACTGTGGTATAAATATGCCTGTTGGGAAAGTGGATTTATCTGGGCATTTGTTTGTCTTCAATTAATCATGTTGAGATAAGAAATTTCCAGATTCAGCTCAAGATTAGAATCATATATGATTGGGAAGAACTGTTTCCCTAATTATACAACTTGCATTCAGTTTAACAAGACATGTATGTATAATATGAATCATGCATGCAATTTCTATTTTACCTGTAAACATCGTAAAGTATAAAATAATGGTTACTTAAGAATAGTTAGTTGAATCTTTTTGCAGAATTATACATTGGATTTCTCATCATATTGAAAAAGTTTAGAGTATAATACTAAAACATAATATGTTTTGGATCACTGTTTCTTGGAGGGGTTATTAAATTTATTATTTCATAATAAATAATATTTACTTATTTTTCAGTAGTGATGCCTGTATTTGGGAGGATATCGTGCAAGAATTAACCAACATTTCTAAATTAGTAATTCATCTTTCATAAAACAGTAGATATATTCCAAAGATTGCATAATCTTTGGAATAATAAACTCAGATCTTCTGTTCCTTGATTTTTTAAAAAAGCAATTATCTTTTTAATGTACATTTATAATGTGCATTTATATATTGGTATTTTAGACATTCTCCAGTAATAATTGGCTATAATTACCCTCCAGTTAGTAATACAATTTAGTAGTTGGTGTATTTTTTTTTGCTAGATTGAGGCTTGTTCTGCTACTGCCATTTTATCTTTCTTTCTTTCTTTCTTTCTTTCTTTCTTTCTTTCTTTCTTTCTTTCTTTCTTTCTCTCTCTCTCTCTCTCGTCGCAATCTAGCTACAGTATCCAATCTATCATTATGCATTGATCAACCAAATTTGTATAGCCACTCTTCTTATAAAAAGCAACTCTAAGTGACATACAAAAATTGAATAAAACAATAAATGTAATATAAAATATTATAAAAATATACAAACTCTAGGCAAAGAAAGGATAAAAATGGCTACCTCAGCAATGGAGCTATCTAAGCATGTCTCAGGTTCCTAGGAGCTCCAGCCCTTAACAGTCTTCCAGAATGTGAAAAAGGATGGAGGTAATTTAATATTGAGAATGTTTCATAAGGCATCCACCATAGCAAAGAAGGCACATCTCTTGGGACTCATCCTCATTCTCCTGCGCGAGCTGCACTGGCTCCCAGTGGTCTTCCGAGTGCAATTCAAGGTGTTGGTCACCACCTTTAAAGTGCTCCATGGCATAGGACCAGGATATCTACGGGACCGCCTTCTGCCACCAACAGTCTCCCACTGACCAGTTCGCTCCCACAGAGAGGGACTCCTCAGGGTACCGTTGGCCAAGTTATGTCGGTTGGCGACACCCAGGAGGAGAGCCTTCTCTGTCGGAGCTCCTGCCCTTTGGAATGAATTGCCCCCAGATATTCGTAACATCTCTGATCTCCGGGTCTTTCGCTGTGCCCTCAAGACCCTACTGTTCTGACAGGTGGGGCTGTCTAACTGAATGATTTTAAATTGGGTTTTAATTTTGGGTTTTAAAATTCGGCCAAAACTATTTAATGATTTTAATTAATTTTAACTATGATATTGTATATTTATGTTTTAATTCTGGCTGTACACCGCTCTGAGTCGGTAGCAATTACTACTACTACTGACATCCACTTTTAACACTATCCAAGTTGGTGTTCATCACTCCCTCTTTTGATAGAGACCTCCATAGGTAGCTTGTACTGTGTGGAAAAGTATTTCTTTCATCTGCCTTTAATTCCTCATTACTCGGTTTAGTGTTATGAAAGAGAGAAAAAAAACATTTGTCTCTGTCCTGTGTGCAATGCTACTTAATATTTATTAGAACAATATAGAGTAATTAAAGACTCTCATCTTGGAGATTAAACAAACAGAAGAAATTCTTCTGTTTTTTAAAGGCAAGCAAGAATACTATTCCCTCTGTTTCTGCTTTTACTTAAGTACTTATTTATAATCTTGGATTATTAGGACAGATTGTTCTCCAAAATGTCGGCTTAGGGCTCCTTGTTTAGTTCACCCTGCACTCTGCACCACCTTCCTGAGATGAAGAAAACACACTTGAAATACAAAAAAGATAATCAACCATCCAAAAAGGGAAAAATGGGCTTACCCAAAACACCTCCCCACCAGTAATCAACACCCAGATGAGCACAGATTAATTCAAAGATTAATATCGGACCATCTGTCAAGTAAACAATACCCCAGTCAAGGAAGTGTCAAACAAGCCAATTGTAAACAGCCCAACCAAGGAACCGCTAAGACCATCCCCTTCAACACTGTCAGGGCAAGCCACTAGACTATAAACTGAGAGCAAACTTTTACTTGCACTGATGATATTACCTAGTTCGGGTACATACAACTCTCTTCTTTAAGGATTGAAAGTGAAGCAAGAATAAAACCTGGTAAACTTGTAGCCTCTCTACACAAAGGGAGATGCATTCTTCACTTCCTGCCAACCTTATGGATTTATCTGGTGAATGCAGGAGGTGCTTATCCTTTGGGACACACTTGTTCCACAGAGATCAAGTGACTAAAGAGCAGCTCATCACTGGGGGCACAATTGGATAACAGGGTTGCATAGGAAATATAATATATGCAGGAAGAGGACTATTCCCATTCTTGATAGAAAATAAAGAATAATTTCCTGATAGTATAAATGTTAAGAAAAGTTATATGTGAGGGGGAAAAGGGAGGGGGAAAGCACAATTATCAGCTAATAAGATTACTCTAAAACACAAGGGCAAAGGAAAGAGATGACAGTTCACCAAGAAAACCATCTGGTATGCACAAAATGTGGGTAGCCAATATTGAATCTTTCTGCAACTAGAAGAGAAAGCTGTACTGAGCATTCTATTGCCCTTCAACAGATGGAAATCGCTTTCAAATTCAATGCAGTTTACAAAAAAACTTCTGTAAAAGTAACAAATTCACAGCAAAGGCATAGCTAATCTTTAAGAGCATTGAACTCTTCAGCAATTTTTATTTATTTTTTAATCAGTTTGGGGTTCATAACACACCATACTATGAGAGTACGTGGTTTAGTCTCATTTTTACACTTCTCTCCATAGCGACACCAATTTTCAAGTAAGGCTTACACTAGTTCCTAACATTCTTTACATGTTGCTTTCCACTCTCCAATTCAGAAATTAACTTTCTGAGTTCTCTAAAAATTTGACATAATTTGACACTGAAAACTGGTCTGGCATTGTTGCTTGTATTGTACTCCTATGTTGAGAAATTTCATGTGCTATCCAAGCAGTTGCTTAGGGTGTCAAATTATGTGTCTGAAATTGAGTGCAAAATCTTTATGATCAGTACACACTCAAATCTTCCTCCCTCTCCCCGTTTGTTTTTTACAGTTACACATGCATAAATCTTGAAAAAAAAAACATTGCCCTAGATTGTTTAACAGTGATGTGCGTATTGCACTTAAATGCATCCACTAAATGCAGTAGAAAGTGACAAAAATAACAATACTCAGATATATAAATGTTCATATGATTTATACCCATGGTTTTCATCCTGGACTATTTGTGTGTACACTCTTGTTTTATAAAATAAATAAGCAAAAGCAATCCAAAAATATAATGTTGGTTTTGTTAATACTCCTAAATGAAGTACTGCATTAAAGCTGTAGAGTACATCACATTTTCCAGGCCAAGAACCACACCTGGCATTTGAGAGGCCTGAAGGCATGCATAAAATAGTAGTAGGTGGATTAGGAGTGAGGGCAAAAGCTAAATTGATTTGATTTAATTTATATTTAATTAAAATAAAATACAGTTAATTTGAATATTTTTTTTATCATAAATGGTAATTTAATAACTTCTTTAGACATATCTAGGGCTGCCTCTAAAGCAGAGGTGGGGAACCAGGCCCCCTTTATGACCTGTGGACTTCAACTCCCAGAATTCCTGAGCCAGCTCTAAAGGATGGGAGACCAGATCAGGCTATAGGATAGGCTTTTCCAATCTGAGTTCCCTTTAAATGTGTAGACTTCAGTTCCTAGAATTCTATATTCAGTTCCTAGAATTCTACACCAGCATAGCCATAGCTGACAATTCTGGGCAAATCCACAAAATCTGGATGGCAGAGATGTATAAAACCTGATGTTTTAGGTTGGGGAAAACTGTCTTAAAGACCTCAGGTTTTGCATCTCTGAGATATATCAAGTTGATCATCTCCCAAGAAATGGAAAATGGGAGGTATGGAAGGTAATAAGACAGCATCAGCTTCCCAAATATACTAGGCAGGAAACATACTAGATGAACTACTTCTGCTTTATTGTAAGGCTACATTAATAGTATCTTGGAAGTCTGAAGGTGCAAATCTCCCATTGTTTCCTATACCATCTGAGAAATTAGGGAGGGTCCCTTCTGAGCTTTCTTCTCCTCCTCCTCTCTGCATCCTCCCTAATCTGATGATCCCCTAGGTAGCATTTCTTTGCCCTGTTTCTCAAGCTCTTTCTCACATATCATTGCAGATGGAAATTGTGCCATTTTGGGTGACTTCTAGGACATTTACAAGAACTCAACAAACTTCTGCAATACAAGCTTCCAAAAACTATATTGTTTGTGGGTAGGATTTATCATTAGCACAGCATTCTTTTAAAATGTCCTTTAATTACTTAAAATGTACAAAGTTGAAAATGGACTCCACATGGTTTAGAGAGAACAGGCAGAAGGCACATGTAACCAGGCAGATATGGTATCTAGAATAGCGGTTTTCCAATAGATGAAGGAATGTCACAGGGCAGAGAGTGTGGATTTATTATCCATAGCACTTGAGAGTAGGAGAAGAATCACAGAGGTCTTAAACAGAACTCCTGAATTTATGAGTGTTCCATCACTGGACATTTTCAAGGGAAGACTAGGCAGTCATTTGGCATTTGAATGGTATGAGGATTCCTGCTCTGGGCAGGGATTGGGCTAACTGACCTCCAAGGTACATTTCATCCTAACAATTCTATAAAAATCTTCCTTTTTATCACACTTACATGTTTTGAGTTGTTCTTATTACCAGTGTTACTTGTTGCAGAGAAATGTCTAAAGCAAATAATGTGATCTTCTGAACACATATATACAAATAGAAACTCTAACACAGGGGTCCCCAACTCCTGGTCCCTGGCATGCCAGAAACAGGGCCACGCAAACAAGCAAAGCCCCATCCACAGCATGCAGGCAGCATGAGAAACCACACCTCCTCTAGTCTGCGGAAAGATCTCTCTCTGTGGAACAGGTCCCTAGTGCCCAAAAGTTGGGGGCTGCTGCTCTAACACCATCAGGAAATAAATCAAAACAGACAGGATAGCAACCAAAAATGCAGGACGTAAAAGTGACTCCCCAGAAACTTATGAAGAAGTTTGGGTCACACATTACTTTTCACCTCTCATGAAATTCCCCCACCCTTACCTGAATAACATTACAAGTTTCAACAACATAGCAATCTCAACATAACCAACCATTATAAGTAATACAACAATTGAATTCCTACTGTACATTTCAGCCATTCTCCAGTAAATAATTTGTACTAAATAAAATTTATATAGCATTTATTTGAAAACGAGACAAAATCTGCCATATTTTTCTTGGGCTGGAGAAGCTGGAAGTGGGGGAAACCTATTTTTCCTCTTTGCTAACTTGAAGGATTTTGGCCAATTTTTGTTTTGGATTTTTGTTTTAATGATCTACTCTTTAATTCATTTTATATTGTCAATCTTTCTGGCTTCATGACTATATAGAAGACATTGTTTCTGTCCTATTATTCTGCTTTAAATGTTAAGCCATTTGGGGAAAGATTGTGTTTTAATGGAGAATTATTCTGAATGGGTTGGTATGAACAATGTGAGTTGCTGGAGTTGAAAGGCTGGATGACACAGCCATTAAGAACAACATGTTTCTGTACCTGTGGAATTCATTACACTGTAAAGAAATTAAGTAACTGAACTGTACCTGCTATGTTCAAAGATGCTGCATTTTGACTTCATTTTATTAGTCTTCAAGAAGGAATGTTTCGTTGAAGAGTAAATGCATGAATACAATCTGCAACAGATCACTTGTTGGTTATATAAAATGTGACCTAACAGAATACTGGGAAAACATGTTATCATGACTCTTAGAGAAGAAGGAATTTACAAGGGTCAGAAAAAGCAATAGAAACAAGGAATGACCCTATACTCTCTGGGATAGCTTAGGATGGCAATAAAATACTGCATTTTATACTCTGTATTGCTGGAGAAGAACACCGACTTCTTTAAAAAAAGGTAGGTAGGTAGAAAACTACTGCCATTGCTATTACACTGGCAAGGAATCAGACACCATTTTCATTTCAGGAACATGCTAAGGAAGCATGACTGAAGTTTTTATGTCCTCTTGTTCCAAAACTTGCCCAATAAAACTCTGAAACCTGAAAAGATCATTGATAGTTCACTTCCTTCTATCCAGGACATAACACATAAGCGATGCTTAAGCAGAGTCCGCAACATTGTTTTGGACACTACACATCCTCTTCATGACCTGTTTTCCTTGTTGCCTTCTGGGAGGAGGCTTCGTGGTATCCAAAGCAGAACATCCAGATTCAGTCACAGTTTTTTTCCATATAAGCATCAACCTTGTGAACTCTCAAATTTCCTCTTTTTGCCATGTATTCAAAATGGAAAGTGAGATGTGTGTGTGTGTGTGTGTAGGTATATATTTATATATGTATATAGCATGTGCATATGTGTGTAATGTATGTGTTTGGGTAGACATACTCTTTCACTTGAGAGCAGGCAACAGAATTTCATTTTTAATGTGGGCTTGTGTGCTTGCAGTAAAAAAATGACAATAAAGTTATCTTATCAACCACAGAGATAATGGAAAGCAAAAAACAAAACAACAACAACAACAACAACAAAAAAACCCTCAGGAATTGTTCAAACAAATGACCTTTCATATACTATGTATTAGAGTCCCAGAGATATATACCTGCCTCAAGAATCTAGAACTAATTTTAAGAATTTTAAGAAGTTAAGGTTCTAATTCTAAGAAAAATATTCATATACAACACTAATCTTTTTTATCATTTACTGTTTAAGCTCAAGAATCACAGAAATCTCTTTTTTTCAAAAAAGCATTCAACAGAGAAAACTGAAGATTTATTTACATGTTTAAGCTATTCATATGTTAGAATTAAAAAAAACTGATGGTGTAAAAATAGTTGAAGGAGTTTTAATTTGAAGTGAAACCCAATATTAAGAGTAGACAACTCATCACCAGGACAATATGTCTTAAACCCAATTTTCAACAGCAACTGACAACAGATTGTGGAATCATCAGCATTATATAACTTCCCATTTCCTTCCATAAGAACACTGACTGTTTTACAAACAGTATTACTTGGGAGCAGGCTCAACTGATTTGAATTAATTTGGACTAATTTAGATCTGCCCATATTGATGGGTTTTCAAGAAATACATAAAATGTTTCTAGTATGTTTATTACTGCTAATTAGTTTATAGCATCCAAGTCCCTCAAAGCCCATTTCCAGATTTATCTTTTAGCAGAAGCAATGGTAAGTGATGGAGATTTTACTAATAAAGGAGAATATTTGTAGCTCAGGGTTGAAATGAGGGGTCCTTGGTGCTCTCTGAGCTTGGTTATTTTCTGTACAATAGCACTGATGGGTAATGAAACGTCTGCAAGAAAACAAGCAAGCTGAGAGAGCACCAAGGACCTCTCATATGAATTTTTTAGAATGGGAAACATGGAAGATGATAGTTCTCTATGGACATTAAGGAGAACCCTGCCAGATCAGGTTATAGGCTCATGTAGTCCAGCATTCTGTATGTCACAGTGGTAGCTAGGCTCATTTGGGAATCTCACAAATCTGCATTAGAAAATGATGATGTGGATCCCAGCACAATTACAGGTAGTTCTCAACTTACATCAGTTTGTTTAGTGATCATTCAAAGTTACAACAGCATTGAGAAAAAAAAGATTTATGACCATTTTTCACACTTATGACTGTTACAGCATTCTCATGGTCACATGATTTATGTTCAGTTGCTTGACAACTGGTTCTTATTTATGACGGTTGCAGTGTCCTGGGGTTATGTGACCATCTTTTGCGACCTTCTGATCCCAGCATAGTTAATGGGGAAGCCTGATTCACTTAACAATCCCGTTAATAATTTAACAACTGCAGTGATTTACTTAACAAATGTGACAAGGAAAGTTGTAAAATGGGGCAAAACTCCCTTAACAAATTTCTCACTTAGCAACATAAATTCTGGGCTCAATTGTGGTCATAAGTCGAGGACTACCTGTATTCAGTGCATAATGCAGTGTCTATGATTCCGGAAGTAGGAAACAGACATCAGTATTAGTTGCCATTTCTATGTAGGCTGCCACTATTACAGCTGCTGGCAGCAACTTTTAGTGTTTAATTATGTACAGTATGAAAAAAAAATTGTTTTGTTGGTCCCTAACTCCTGCATTTAATTTCAGTGGATAACTGTCTCTCACCCTGTCCATGTTATCAATGCCATATATGAATTTATATAACCCTTAACCTGTTCATTTCAAGCTAAAGAGACCCAACAACTCTAGCAAGAAAAGACTAATGTTTTGTTGCCAGGAAAGAGGAAGAAGCAAACAGTTTCCATGGAAGAGGTCTGGAAGGTAAAGCAACTATGACGTGAGGAGACTGGATGAAGAATACTGGACGGAAAGGACAGTATATATGTCAATAATAAAAGGTTGAAAGAATGATGCATAAATGAGGAGGGGAAATGATTCAAACAACAAAGCTGCCGAGTTATTTTGGATCTGTTTGTAAGGAGATTGTTAGAGAAGCTTTATGAACTGAACATGTTTAATTTAGCAATAATGAGCAAGAGTATAATTCGACATAGTAAAGCATATCCATTTATACAAAATGTAATTATCTGGCTTTTCCAAGTTAAAGGAATGGAAAACACTTCTATGCCCATTCTAGAAAAAAAATCCAAATGCAGTATTTGAATACAGCCATGGTTTATTTTGGATACATAGCCAACCAGGTATGTCAGTACTGTTTAGGTAGAAGATATGTAAAGGTGCAAGTTAAAGATTTAAATTCATCCGTTTTATAGCACTGGTTTGAATAAAATGTGTTAAGAACAATAAAACAATCATAGCATTTTTCTATTCTTCATTTCAGCATTATAATTAAGGTTTGAGGGTTAAATATGCCTTTAACATAATTAATATGAATACTGTACCAGTCTTCTCAATTATTTTGGTATTTTTCACGTTACCTATCCCGAATGGCATTTGCCAATTACAATGTATGTAAAGAGGCTTTCAATAGCAAATGTTTCTTAATTCAGACCATAATTCTCCAATGGAAATCCTTCAGACCAGGGAAAAATGTGAACCATCTCACTCTCCTCATATACATTAGGTGAGAAGAAGCATTAAATTCAGGGCAGAAATCATAAGACTTGTGTCTTTGACCTATTCATTTCTGACTGTAATTATTATGTTGCCAATTCATAATAATGTCATGTTATATAAAGGATGTCAACAGCGGGGCCGCAAAGAGCACCCAAATTCTTGTAAATCCTGCTGACTATACATTTTCCGAAGCTCAGTCTGGTAATTCCAAAGGCTTTATAGTTCCCTGATCTTGCTGCAACTTGTCAGGAAACAAAGAAAACTTGTTTTGAAAATGCTTGCCACCCACAGCAGTCTGTTCTTGGGCATTTGCAAAGATAGGACAAGCCCTTCCCTGACCACACATAGTCTGGCTGACTGTTTTTTGTGTAACTCCCAGTAATTAACCTTGAAAGGCACAAAGAATAGATAATTCAGTGCTCTCAAAAGACAGGGCCACAAGCCTCCCAGAGGCTCTGACCTACAGACACACTCAAGAGCCCCGGATGGTTAGATATAGAAAGAGAAAAGACGGAGTTGATTTCAAGATATTCAGTTACATAATGAATAATGAAACCTAAACAATCAAGTAAAAATAACAGAACGAAAGTGATTAGGCAGAAAGATTAAATGCAACATGTAGAAACTGATTCTCAAGAGCAGTTTTAGGTACAGCAGAGACAGCATTCTGCATGGCTGCATGGAAATGCACTCCTGTCACTCCCTGTAGAAGGCAACTCTCACTGACCCTTCCATCTCCAGTGGAGCAGAAACAAAACCCTTAGAGCTCCTATGAACTCTTGGAAAAAGGAATAAAAATAATGACAAAAAACACATTTATAACCCTTAAAAAGGGCACATTCATAGCCCTTAAAAAACAACACTAGGATGAACAGTGAAATATCACTGTTGCTGCACTCCCTATGCTGCACCATAGGGAGAAAGTTTTAAACTCAGACGAAAAGCGAACAGAGAGCTTTTGAAGCCACACATTTCGGACATTGTTGGTGTGTTGGTACAAGAAATACATTTACCCTCTTTCGTTCAACTACATAATGAAAGATGTACAATCATATACTCTCACAAATGCAACAATAGCTAATACCCAGAAATGATTTGATTCTGACTCTGATTTTGGGGCAGACTGCCATTCTACCCTGTTTTCCCCAAAATAAGACATCTCCTGATGGTATGTCTGTGTTTTGCTTCCCCTTTTCTGTCCTCTTCTGATACAACCTCTGCATAATATGCCTAACAGGTTGCTCGATAAGGAGGTCTGCAGAGTTTAGCTTATGCTCCAACAGGTTGGTGATAAAATGGCTGAAATGCTCACGAGAAAATGGTTTAAGGAACACTTAATATGCAGTTCCTTTAATCATCATAGCAATGTCTGGGCTAAATTAAAGCTTAGTGACTGGCTGGCCTTGGCTCCAAAGTTCTAGATCCATGTTGGCGAACTTATGGCACACGTGCCACAGATGGCACACGTAGCCATATTGGTGGGCATGTGAGCTCAGCTCAGGCACGCATGCGCGCTGGCCAGCTGATTTTCGGGCCTTCTGGGACCACCAGAGGTAGGGAAACAGGCCTTTTCCTGTATCTGGAGGGCCTCGGGGTGTGGTGGGGAAGGCCCGTTTTTCTCTCTCCCCAGCCTCCAGCGTCTTTCTAGGAGTCTGGAGTGGGAGAAAACGGCCTTCCCCACCCCCCAGAGGCCCTTTGGAGGCTGAAAACAGCCCGTTTGCCAACTTATGGTGGTCCCACCGGAAGTTGGCAAATGGGTCTTTTTTGGCCTCCGGAGGGCCTTGGGGGTGGGGGGGCTGGGGAAGGCCGTTTTCACCCTCCCCAGACTCCTAGAAAGGCTCTGGAAGCTGGGGAGAGCAAAAAATGGGCCTACCATGCCATCACGTGCCAGGAGCGGGGGGAGGTTGTGTGCGCATGCGTGGGGGCAGGGCACATAGAATTATGGCCGTGGGCACGCACACACGTGACCCCCCCACCGCTCCTGGCACATGATGGAAAAAAGGTTAGCTATCATTGTTCTAGATTCTAGAAACAAAAGGAGACAAGCAAGTCGGCTAAATAGGAAATGACCCACAACTCTGCCAGATTTGGGACTAAATTCAGCAGCAATTTGGAGGAATTCAATTTTGTAGAGCAAATCAGAATATGACTTAGCATTTGCCCAATGATGATTCACTGATACTGAATCTCTTCATACATTCTTTGGTGACAATTGGTAACTTTGAAACTCTAAATAATAAATAAAGAAGGCGGCATACATTTTCCATCTCTTCTAATAGAACAAACTTAAATGCTTGCTGTTTTCTTGTCTCTCTATATGCAGAATGGTTTAAAGTGCTGTCTTTTTCCACAATGGTTAGTCAGATAAACAGTGAAAATAAAACTTCAAACAGCAATTGTTTTAAATGTGGCTTGATAAACTGCGTCACATTTCATAACAGGATTATTGTAACATGTTATTATACACCCAAGCATCCCTGTGATCCAGAATAGAAACTTATGTTTAACATTAACCTAATACACAAAGTTCATGAACATTCCAAGGTCACATACAACATTTCAAATATATTTTAAAAAAGAAGCATTAAGTGAAAGTTTGAAGTTAGTATCTAAGCTCAGATTTTTTTAAAAAAGGTCTCTTAACTTTATCTGTAAAAGTCCTATGTTCAAGAAAAAAAATCTTATGTGTCAATTCCTGTATTTTTCACTTAGATTTTAAACCGTAGTTTTAAAAAGTTGGTACGGTTTCTGTTTCAGCACAGATAAAAGAGCCACCGTCCTAGCCAGTCTGCTGAGAGTTCCTTGATCCCTTTGCTGATAAGAAGACCATGTTTTTTTCCACTCAAGTCATTAGTTTTGTGTATCTTTCTGTAAATCCCTTGGTTGTTTATATTGGTCTTGGTTGTAATATTTGTCAGTTTCACCAATATGTGTTGTCCACTCATTAGAAGTGACAATGCCTTCTGGGCCAGCTGTACTGACTTTAAATGGAGTTGGTTGATAATCAGTGTTCTCTGCACAGGGTCACAGTCTTTGCACTGAACTGTAAGAGGGCTCCACTCTCCATCAGGCTGATGTCTGTAGTAATGTGACCCTGAGTAGCATTCTCCATGGCTACTTTGCTTAGCACTGTAACACACAAGTAGAATCTGAAAATGTTTGTCTGGGAGAATGGGAGAAACTACAAAAAAGATCCAGAATGGTTATGTCCAAGGCCAAAACTATAACCCATTGTAATTTTTATAATGTCATGAGAATTGGTTTTCTGGATACTATGCTTACTCTTATTGCTCCCTGAACCCTCAGTATGTACTCATAGGGCAAAATGGGCTCCTCTCTTCTGTGCTGCTGATGACTCCTAGATGCAGAATCTTTTCAAGGATACCAGTAAATTCTTCTTGAAGTTCACCTAGAGGTACTAAGATTGTTCACATAGAAGGGGAGTTAATTAATTAGAAAATTAAATGTCCACTTAAGCACATATGTGGTACTTTGTGTCCAGAAGTCTTCTACCAGCGTCTGTGTCACTTTGGTGCAGAGAGACAAGTCCAAAGGGGAGCATTCTGAACTAGAACCAATCCTTTCAGTATGCAAAGTAGAAAAACAACGGATCTTGTACAGAAACCAATGAACTGATGGTATGGCTTGATGTGAATATAAAAGTATGCTTTGCCAAGTCCATCAAGGCTAAAAAATTATCTAGCATAATACCTTCAATCAAATCCATCATATATTGTCTGAAGTCTAATTGTCTGCAGTACACAATTCAGAATGCCTTTCCAAGTTCAATTTTTTTTGGCGTTATGAACAGAAGGAAGATACGTCAGAGAAATATTCCTGAAAGTATGTCTTCCACTGGATCAATGTCCACCAAGTGATTTATTGCTTCCTTCATCCTGAGTTACTTCTCATTGTTTTGAACATGAGTGATGGCAGAAACCTGCCTTTTGATTTTTCAATTTTTTTTGGTGAATTCCAGAGTATATCTTTAATAATTAGCATTCATCTGTCCCTACATGTGTGCTTCCAAGGGTTCCGGAATTTCAGCAGCCTTCTACTTATCTGGAAGGATAGTTACATCAGCACAAAAACAATTTTCTTTGGAATTTGCCTTCTCTTCCTTGTCTGGTGGTGTTTACAGAACTCTAGCATGTGTTTCTTATCTGCTTCTTGCTTGAAAAATATTTGACATGTGGTTTTTGCATTGAAATGAAAAAGACTTGCCTTGTATCTCTTTCACTAATCCCTCAGGGCTGCCATGCATAGATGCCTTTTCAGCCTTATGTCCTATAAAGACGGACAGGAGATTCCATAAACAGTTTTTTTTATCTAGAATTGTGTTAGCTACAGCTGCAGACCCCATCATGCTGTTATTCCCAAAGCTATGGATCTGGCTGCTAATTGTAAGGAGTCCATATATATAAAACATCCCTGAACAAAGCTGTTCTGATAAGTTGTTTTATGTCTTCTCTGGGGCATTTAATTTCTTATAAGATGAAAAATAGCTTATTTGCCAGACAAGATTTAACCCCAAATTTAGCTGATTTGACCAATTCTTCCATTATTATCTCTTTTATTCATTAAACATGAAATTCAGTCAACTGATCATTTAAATATGTGTCACAAATACCATTGACCGGTGCTAATGGTTGATACAGGTTGCTGCCAGCATCCTAGGTATCAACCAAATATCTTCTTAAAATATATGATGTTCCGAGTAGTGCAGTTTTTTGCAGTTCCACTGGTGTTATTGCAGGAAGCTGCAATTTCTTGATGTGTTTTGTAAAATTCTTGGACATGGTACCAGGTGTTACCTGTTTCATCAGGTGTTTCACTGTTACATGTTTCATCCATAGCCGTGTAGTTTCGATGGCCAGGTTGTGATATTTTGTGATTTTTTCCAGCCCTCGACAACCGTGATATTTGGCATGTTGTGTTCCAAATGACAATCCGTCTGTATCTGAAAGTCCCACAAGATCTTCACTGTCTCATTTTCGGTAACTTTTTCTACTTTGTGCTCCCGTAACTTTTCGGATACAGGTATGTTGTATTTTTTACATAGTGACCAGTGGACTAATTTAGCAACTCAATCATGTCTAGCTTTATAATCAGTTTGCGTGATTTTGCTGCATTCACATATTAAATATGAAACATTTTTGACTTTGTCGTTGCAAAGTCGGCAGTTTGGATGTCAGTGGATTTTTTTATCTTTGCTTTCATGACATTAGTTTGTAGTGCTTGTTCTTGAGCAGCACCTTCAGTTTCTTTCTTGATGGTTCCTCTCTTAAGCCGTGCCTATTATTATTATTATTATTATTATTATTATTATTATTATTATTATCATCATCATCATCATCATCATCATTTTATATCACTTATCTCCCCTATTAAGTGACTCTGGGCAGCTTACAGATTTTAAAAGACAAATAAAAAAAATTATAATACTAAATTATGCAAATTAAATATTTAAAACTGTACAAAAAACTGGGATTGAGAGATGGATAGCACGGGGCTGAGGTCTTCTTACTCTGTCAACCATCTCCAGCGGGGCCCTAAGCCAACCAGCAAAACCAAAAATAAATACTCTTTCAGGAGGCCAAAAGGATGAGAGCAGTCTGGTGATAGAATATTCCACAGGGACAGGGCCAACATAGAAAAAGCTCTTCTCCTTGACCCTGCCTGCTTAATTCCTTAGCAGATGGGATCCATAACAGACCTCTTCCACTGGCATGAGTTGGACAGGCTAGTCCCATTGGGGTAAGACAGCCCCTGAGATACTCTGGACCCATGCCATAAAGGTAATAACTAACACCTTGAATTGGAGATACAGCTCTGAATATCTCCCTATTTTAAATAACTTTTCAAGTACATTAAAACCTCTGCTATTGTTGAAGGCATTATGGGATCTGGTAAGGAAATACCTTTGAAACAATGACCTTTCATATACATATTTGGATTTGTAAAATACCTAAAACTTTTTTCAAAATAGACATCATTTAAGCTGATGAGTCATCTAAATACACTATGAGGAATGAAAATACATTATGATGAATGATACTACTAGTTATAACAATACAACAATAACATTAAATAAATCATAACTCATATTCAATCAGATTAGAAAACATCAGCATATCCTACAGCGTATGCAATTCACAAATTCTTCTGAACATGTATTAAAAGGAAATTATACTTTGCAAACATTGGTATGTAGTTAGATTTCTAGTTATACAGTTCTGTTCATCGTATTAATGTATCCTATGCTAAAAGAAAATCATTTATGTATTCTTCTGTTCTTGCAAGGCTTTAAACCTGGGTTTTTGTTGCTCTAAGTCATTATTTATGCTTTCGATTCTTATTAAGTTATAGTTGAGTGTTTATTTTTATTTTCTACATTGCTTCTTCTTTGCAAATGCTATTAATTGATCCTGGGAGGTTCAGTTCTTTATGAACATGGAAATCAGTCAAATCCTTAGCAAAAGTAAATGACTAGCAGATTTTAATCTGCTAGTCATTGCCAAATTTAGGGGGCAGTGCTAATCTTTCAAGGCCATTGAGTCAGCGCTGTCCGAAGATATTTCCATGGTCATGTGGCCACCTTGACATCATGGAGCACTTACTTTCCCAACAAAGTGGTACCTATTAATCTACTCACATTTGCATGATTTTGAACTGTTGGGTTGAAAGGAGCTGGAGTGAGGACAGGAGCTCACCCCATCGCAAGGTGCTTGGGTTTTGAACCTGGGCTGCTGGCTTTCCAGCCAACAAGCCCAGTGTCTCAACCACTAAGCCACCACACCACCCCAAATCCTTAGGTCATTATTCAAATATTTAGATTGGTACTCAGTGAAATAGTTTGAAAATACTGCGGCATACTATGATCTAATAGAATAAATTAAGATTTACATTAGGAACCACATTTGTCAACAAAGATTCTTAAGTACATTATTTTCCTGCTTAGTTCTACAGAATTTACCAAAATTAGATAATGATCAACCACATCTATCAAGATTTGTTAACAATTGGGGATCAGGGACATGCCTCTGAAAGAAAGGTTGATTGAACAGAAATATCTTTGTAAATATAGGACTTACACTAAAATATTGTTAAAGATCATCTATTTCCTACCACCAGAAAAAAAAAACACCACTTGAAAAAAAATAGTGATAAAAGATTATACACTGTAATAAAAACTATTAACATGATTGTAAATCTACACATTATTTAATAAAGAAAATTCTATTTAGATTTCACTTGGAAAAAAACAATGCTGACATGTGTACAGATGCTATACATTTGTTATTAAAAAAAAACACCTCTATATTCTGTCAAACACCTCACATATAAATATCTCTCATCAAGATTTAATGATTATTTTTTCCTTGCCACAGTCAAAAATTTAATGAGAAGTGGCCAGAAGTAAGTTTCCCAAGCCTTCCTAATTTGGTTGGAATCTATATTATGCATGACAGCACTGAAGATCCCTGGCAGGCACCTGTCAAAATCAACATATTATGCCTTAAGACCTGCACTTAGCTATGCAAGACAACACTGTTCAAGCTGTACATTAAAAAAGCGATTCAACTAGCCAGACTCCATTGTATTGCCATCCGCTGTCATGAACATGCATTGATTACACTGCAGTAAAATTTGCACTTTTACAAGCCATTATCAGTGTTAATGTTTTATTGGTTTTCTATTTGTCCTTATAACAGTATTGAATTAATGGACCCTCTGGAGCAGTGATGATAATCAGGTGCTAAGCAGCTGAAGAATACAATAAGTGGAAATTTTAGATGTTGGAATTTTAACCCATCGGTTACTGTAAACGGTATTTAATGAACAGATTCAGCAGGCTTCCATTTTCTTTGTTGTTCTGCCTTGTCTAGTTCTTTCTTTCTTCTTGAAGCCACAAAAGCTTCCACCTCCAGTTAACTTTGTATTACCATTTTTCTTCTAAAGTAGGGGTGTCAAACTCAAGGGCTAGATCTGGCCTGTGGGGTGATTAGATCTGGCCCGCGAGGCCACCCTGGAAAGAGTGAAGGACTGGCCCGCAGTGCCTCTGCCACGTGTGGCCCTCCTGAGCTACAATTTTGCTGTCAGAGGGTTGCAGGAGGCTGTCACAGCCAAAAATGAAGCTTGGACCCCGTTTTCACTGTCAGAATGCTCAGGCCACCACAGGCGCCCTTGACACGAGTGACATCGAGCTGGCCATGCCCATCCCAGCCCCCTAAGGTCAAACACAACCCTGATGCAGCCCTCAATGAAACTGAATTTGATATCCCTGTTCTAAAGCTTCCAATTTTCAAAAATTCACCACCAAAATCCATAAAATCCCCCAAAATCACAGTCCATCAAAAATCCCACCAACAATTTTTGTGTTTCACTGGACTTTCTACTTTCGGTTTTACCACTCTTATCTCTCTATTCATTTATGTTCTTTCACTTTCCAGTCCTTTCTGGGCATAAAAAAACTCAGCTACCACCTCTGGGAGTCTCTGAATGTGATTTGGGATTAAGCTGCTGGAACTCTTCAAAGTGTAATGAAAGTGAATTTATCAAAACTTCCAAAACACCAGAGGGCTGGAGAAGAGGCAATGGGTGGAAGCTTATTAAAGAGAGATCCAACCTAGAAATAAGGAGAAATTTTCTGACAGTGAGAACAATTAATCAATGGAATAGCTTAGCTCCTGGAATTGTGGATGCTCCATCACTGGAGGTTTTCAAAAATAGAGTGGATTACCATTTGACTGGGATTGTAGAAGATCTCCTGTTTTGAGCAGAGGATTGGACTAGAAGACTTCTGAAGTCCCTTCCAGCCCTTTAATTCTATGTAATCAAGTGCTAACTCAATGATATCAGATACAATACTGCCATAGAAACAAGGCAGACAAGCTCCAGAGAAAATAGTAAGCTCTAGCGTAACATGAAGAAAAAAGTAGCTATGTTGTATGTTTAATTTACTTAACCAAGTAAACGCAGGGGGAACTTTAGCATACAGTACACGTGCAATGTTGGAGTTGATACTAAATGAAAGAAAAACTAAGTATGATCAAGTGGATGAAACATCTGAAAAAAATGGGGTTAAATAAAGTGAACTCCAGCAAGCTGCGAGAGGAAAGCATATGGACAGCAATTAACTATGGCCTGAAATCAAAGACATTTGTATCTTTATGCTTGTCCAACATATCCTATTATTTCTAATCACAAAAAGAAAGAGTGGAAGGATGGCTGTTTCCTCTTCTGATTACTAATAAATGAATACATACATGCATATCCAAATAGCCTACTAAAAGACATTAGGTATGCCTATAAAACAGAAGGATTAAAATCTGAAGTATGATTGATACAAATATGTCAGGAGAAATAATCAATTCAAGTTTCTCCTGCTCCTTCTGAAGCTTCATGAGAACTGAAGGAACTGCATAGAACATGTCTTCAAAGAGACACACACAGCATCCAATTCTTCATGCACAAACTGGAAAACATTACTTATGACATAAAACTATGGGCAAGAAGTCTCTGCTTATTTAGATTCAATTACTTACTTAAGAAAATGAAAGCATAAGATTTCCTACATGGAAACAAAAATCCAGTATGTGTTTTATATCTATACCATAGTATATAAGAAAACAATTTCTTCATAATTAACCATGATTTATAGTTACTACATATCATCATGAATTGTTTGCATCTATACTTGTTTTCAATTTTCATTGCACATTCCCCTGCCCCATGGATTTTTTTTTCTTTTTGTAAAAGCAGCTTTTATGGTGATAAAATGGGATTAGCTTTGGACCTAGCATAGATGTCTTCTCTAGGATGGGATATTAAAGTGAATTTCTATATGAATCCATCCCAAATTTCTATTACCCTTCTCCTTCCCTATGCTGTCTTCTCACGTTCAGTTTAGTTATTAACACTCACAGTTCTGCTACACGATTCATCCTTGTATTTATTTGAGCCTGCATATTTTCTTTGTTCCTATTTACAGTATTAACATCATAAAATGTAAAATAGGCACTACGAACTATAATTGAAAGATGTAGGGCAATAAGAATATGACACCGCAGTTCACTTGTTTGCTTTTATTTGCTTCTGTGTTACATCATCCATAGTCTTGAATAAGATAGCAATTCAAATTTCAGAAATAAAATAAAAGTACAAACTGGCACTGCACAAAAACTAACAGGATTAATGTGCTCAAATCTGAGATCAGAAGTAATACTTTTAAACCAAGGCTCTTCAAAGCTTAATAAAAGAGAAAGCACAGACGTCACCTTCTCCACATATAATTCAGCTTCAGTTCTTCAGGTGGAAGCAAAGAAGAAGAGGTCGAGAAGGAGGAAGAGAGCTAACAAAATCAGCAATTTCCTTTATGTCGGCTTTCCACCAATTTTACTGGGATGTAATCCTAAATTTACTTTTTATGAATTAAATTTGCCCAAACAGCTACGAGGAGGCATGATAGACTCCATTCAAGGACAAATCAATCCAGCATTTAGTCCATTTGTTCTCATAATGGCCAATGATAGGTGTCAACATCTGGGCATGAAGATAACATTCCTTTTCTGATGTTTGACTATCACTAATGCCAAGAGAGCGAGAGAGGGGAAAAAACCGAGCAAGCTGTTTTCTGTTTGAGTATAGAGGATGGCTTTGAAGGACAGAGAGAAGAACCACTACCAAGGCGACAATCAGATAAATTAAACTGGCCTTTGAAAGTACGTTACAAAACTGCCTCAGGCAGCCTCTTCCCTTGTCCCCTAGTTAATTCACATGAAGTTAAAAAAGCGAGGAAGGGAAATACATTGGCATTTATAAGATTCTGTGACCATAGCTGTTCTAATAAAATTAGCTGTATGTCTATACTGACTCGGTTTCTTACTCCGGTCTACCTTGGAGCAGAGGTGTCCAACCTTGGCAACTTTAAGACTTGTAGACTTCAACTCCCAGAATTCCTCAGAATTCCTCAGCCAGCTTTGCTGGGAGTTGAAGTCCACAAGTCTTAAAGTTGCCAAGTTTGGAGACCCCTGCCCTAGAGGGTTTCTTCATTACGTAAGAAGAGAAAGGAGGGGAAGAGATTTTTGACCTTCTCCTACAATTACTAGATGCCTTTGGCAGACATAAAAGAAATGGATAGGTGCCTCCTTCTAAATCTGACTGATAAAATCTTTCTCTCAGCTTTTTTACCATGCTTGTTTGTTCCCTTCCATTCATCACATGGGAAATAAGGAGGTAGGATGGATGGAATATCTTTTCCCTCCAATGTTTATCATTTGTTCCTCTTTTCTACCCATTCTTAGCAGACAGCACCACCACCAATGTATTTCTTTTAAAAAAAAACCCACTTCCCATCAGTTCACTTTGTCCTGGTTTACACACAGCTATTTTTTTCTGCTGTGAAAATTTGACATACAAGACTCAATGTGCTTTTCATAAACATGAAAGTCATTTTACTGGTGCTAATTATCTTGAAACAGAAAAATTGCTGTCTGAGGATATCTATCGTGTTTTCCCGAAAATAAGACTGTGTCTTATATTCTTTTGAACCTTGAAATAAGCGCTTGGCCTTATTGCCATGCGCTCAAAAGCCCGATTGAGCTTATTATCAGGGGATGTCTTATTTTGGGGGAAACAGGGTATGTCCCCAAAAAGTGCTTTATTCATTACATTTCATCTTCTGGATAGGATTGTATTGAAAGATTTACGTGTACTTAACTGAAATTTAATAAAATTGGGAAAAGAATGACCAAGAACATTGCTATATTCCACATAGAAACCAAATTATACTAAAATAGTTACACAAAATGTTTTTTTTTAAACTTGTAAGGCCCTTCAGTGAATTCCTACCATTTGTCTTATTTAAGACTCCCCAAGTTTTTGTGGAAGAAGAATAAAGAAAAAATATTGATTTATAGCCATTCTTTTGCTACTTTGAGTAAACCCATATAAATATCTTAGAAAGGCAAAATAAGAAAAACGCACCCAACCAAGACAATGACATTTAAACGCAAAATACAAATCCAAACAGCATAAAACTTAAATATATGTAACAGCAACTCAAGTAAACCAATCTGGCACAGGTTAACAACTTCACTGGCTCCATATAATAGTCTAAACCCCTCACCTGGAAACACACATGAAAATGTGGCAGGATTGGGGTCATTTTCATTTTGGAAGGAATAGTGTTCCAAAGAGTAGGCACTGTGACCAAAAGAGCACATTTTCTGGGTATGGAAAGATGGCATTACATAATCAATGGGACCCTCAGCATGTCTTCCCTGACAAGCCAAATGGGATGGACAGAACCAACTGGAGAGAGGCAGTCCTGAAAATAACCCAGCTCAATGACAAAATCCTTTAACAGGAGACAACCACACCTTGAACTGTAGAATCCTTGGAGCTTTCTGCAAGCAAACAACAAGCTCAGAGAGTACCAAGGACTCCACAGTTCAATCCTGAGCTACCTCTATTCTCCTCCATTGACATCTTGAATTGTATCAGAAGCATATTGGTAGCCAGTGCAGCTCACAGAACTGAGGTGTAACGTGAGTGCATTAAGGGCAGCCCCAGGTAGAGCATGTTGCACTATATGTATTATAATCAATTTAGAAGGTGACCAAGGCATAAGTGATTGTGAGCAATGCCCATTGGTCCAGGAAAGGGATTATATATAGATTCTTGGGAAATTATTAATGATATCCTTCTATTTTTATTATATTTTTATCAATCCAATATTGTGTAGTAACTATTCAATTAAAGCTTCCAGCTCCAATTTATATCTCTGTTATTACTATCAGGATAAAACTTTCCTATATTTTAGTGGCTTAACTACTAATTTATTACCGCCAGAATCACCATGTAGCCAGCCAGACTCACCTTGTAAGGGAGATAGGCAGCATATAAATGTAATAAATATTAAATAAATAAAATATTACTCTGAAACCACAATACTTACTTTCATGAGTCACTTGCCTTCATGTCTGAAGGTATATCATATGTTTTGATGATTGCTTTCTCTTTTTCTCCTAACTCATTTCAAGTTAGCCACTTAAAAGACTTAGGTGCTATATTGATTTATTTATGTTGCTCAGCAATCTCTAATTTATTGGTCTTTCAACACTTTTGCAGTTTGATGATTATATGTAAGGCACCTTTACACATCTGTCCCTCCTCTGATATTTATGCCCTTGATTTATTGCCTTATTTCTTTTTCTTTTCATTTTCTTGGGTTTTTGAAGTGATTTAACAAAGCATTTGAACTCTTGATGTTAAGTGAAACAAACAGTTGCTTAGCAATAACACTAGGAACAAAGGACTTGTTGAATGATGGTATAATAAGGTTAATAAGTATAGTTGCATAACTGCACCGTAGGTTTGGGCACAAAAGAGTAGAAGAAACCATTATTTGCTCATCTGAGCCAGTGGGATGGTTGCCGAAAACTCCAAGTCTTTCAGAAGTTCAACATACTTGACAAATGAAGAGCCTTTTCTCTGCAATAGATCAGGATTTTGTAGGTACCTTGACACCTCTACATCAACTCACAGTTAATTGTTAGAATTCTAGCTTTTTGAAACAAGGAAAGAAGTATTTCTCTTAAATGCTAGAAGGTCTATAATATTCCATTGGAAGTAGATTTCATAAATTTGAATATATTAACTCTTCTGCTCAAATATACTTATGAAGTGAAGAGTCTTTAGAAAGGCTTGCTGCAGGCAAAGTACCAAACTAATGAAAATTTCTGTTTGGTCTATCCAATTCCCAAAATGACTGTATTACCCAGCTGCAATACATGCCTTAGTGCACCAACTTATAATTTCCATGATGTCTGGTCTTAATATCCCTTGTGACCAGTTCCTAGTAAATAATCTGTTATAGGCAGTCCTTGATTTACAACTATAATTAGGACAGGAATCTCAGTCATTGAGCAAAGTGGTCATTAGGTGAAATGTTCATGTGACCACTTCCCTTAACAACTGCAATCCTGAAGATCCAAAGTTTGTTTCTGCAATCTGCTGTGGGATTTCCCCTGCCCTCCACGTGTGGGACAGAACTCCTGCTGTGGACTGCAGAAACGAAGCTTGGATCTTGAAGATCTGACCTCTGTTCTTCCAACCTGACAAAGAATTTCCCCATCTGTGCACAAAGGGGAGGAAACAGCAGCTTTCCTGCTAGCTTCCTCATGGACTTTCTGGAGAAACCATCAGAGACGACTGCAAATGGTAATCACATGATTTGAGGGCACATGGCAAACAGCTGTAAGTGAGAAGAAGCTGTCAAACACCAAGATCAGGATCAGGTGATCGTGAGAGAGTGATGGTGACTTTTTCAAGATCATAAAGCACCTTTCTGAGTGCCAAAACTTCAGCCATTAAATGACTGGATGTAAGTTGTGGACAACCTGTATTATACATTTGCATGCCATTTCAATTTTCTTATATGGTTGTTTTTCTCTATTTAAAACCCCTGTGTCACTATTCTTGTTGAACAGATTATATTCAGATACGGAGCTTTACTCTTTGTGAAAACACTCCTTATTGCATTAAGGCAATTTAAATTTTGGGAACATGGCAATTTACATGGCAAGGAGCTTGGAGATCTTCTATAATCTGTTGAACAAGAATAGTGACATAGGTGTTTTGATTCATTGTGCAAGAACTTTTGTTATTTGAAGGATGGGAAGAAATCTGGATTTAAGGCAATAGGAAGTGAAAAAAGCAGGTATGTATAGCTAGAGTATGTATATATAACAGCATTCCGTGGGCCTTCAGTGTTTAGTCATGCCGGCCACATGACCACGAAATTGTCATCAGACAATGCTGGCTCTTCGGCTTAGAAACGGAGATGAGCACTGCCCCCTAGAGTTGGGAATGATTAGCACATATGTGCGAGGGGAATCTTTACCTTTATCTTACAGATAGAGTAACATGAATGTCAAATTATGTTTAAGTAAACAAATCTGACAAGCACTAAGCTTGTTCAAAAATGTATATATCGCAACTATCCCACCCAAATATAACTTACTTTGCTCTTTTGGCCATTTCATTGCCATCCCATCGTGGACTATAGGGATAGTTTTTCTGGGCTTGAGAATATAGTTCTCCACTATTCGTAAAATGATAGACAGACTGAAATGTCAAAGTTGGCTGATCTCGAGGAAAGTACAATGGCAAGTCAACTACAAACAAAAAAGAAAAAAAATACATTAGCAATTTGTTTTCTTTCTTGATTTCTATCCTCTTATATAACAATATGGATGAAAACTTGTACATTAAAATATTTTAAAATTTGACAGATGCCTAAAGGATGCTCAATTTACAGGCCGTTCAGTTTTTTAAAAAATATTTTATCATATTTTTGCCAGATTTTTTGCAGAAAAATGAAATAGATCAATTTGAATGTATCATTTTAATGGACATCTGCTTAAATTTGAAATGTTTTTGAATCACGCTAAGCATCCTATATGTAAATAACAAAATAAACCACAGATAAAATGTAACTAGACAATACGATTTGCTGTCTACGTGTGTAAAAAAACATAGCTGGAAATGGGCATTCCATCTTATACATGGGAACTGCTGGGTTTTTTAAATATCAGATGGGCCCGAAGAACTGAATTTTTAGCTTTTGTACATGTCCACCAAGCATGATATAATGTCCCTTCACGTTGTTCATATTTCCAAAATACTTCTCAAGTGCCTTAGTATATTCTAGATAATTTCTCCAGACTACAGCGCTACTTTCTGAGAGATAAATAATTCCAGCCCTTCTCAGTCATTGCGCTTCTATACTTCAACAATGGGCTATTCAGCTATAGTTTTTACTCAGTCTCTTTGCATATTTAATTTAATTTAATTTAATTAATTAAATTTATATGCTGCCCCTCTCTGAAGACTCAGGGTGGCTCACAATACATTTTAAAAAATCATTATTAAAAAAAAATTGAAAAATTAAAAACATTAAAAACTCATTCACACCATTCATGGCCGGATCTTGCCAGATCACAAGAGCGAGATCAACGGCCCCAGGCCTGCCGGAAAAGCCAGGTCTTCACCGCTTTTCGAAAGGCCAATAGGATGGGGATGGTCCGGATCTCAGGAGGTAACTGGTTCCAGAGAGCTGGGGCAGCCACAGAGAAGGCCCTCCCCCGTGGGCCCGCCAGCTGGCATTGTTTAGCTGATGGGACCTGGAGGAGACCAACACTGTGCAATCTTACCGGTCGCTGGGAGCTATGAGGCAGAAGACAGTCTCGAAGATAACCTGGCCCTGAGCCATGTAGGGCTTTAAAGGTAATAACCAACACCTTGAATTGTGACCGGAGACCAATAGGGAGCCAGTGCAGCTCGCGGAGAATTGGTGTAATGTGGGTGTAACTAGGTGCACCCACAATAGCTCGTGCGGCTGCATTCTGGACCAACTGTAGTCTCCGAACACTTTTCAAGGGTAGCCCCATGTAGAGCGTGTTGCAATAATCTAACCGTGAGGCGACAAGGGCATGAGTGACTGTGAGGAGAACCTCCCAATCCAAGTAGGGTCGCAATTGGTGCACCAGGCGAACCTGTGCAAAGGTCCCCCTAGCCACAGCTGTCAGATGTTGCTCTAATCTTAGCTGTGAGTCTAGGAGGACACCCAAATTGTGAGCCCGTTCTGAGGAGGACAATTTCTCCCCCCCAGAACCAAGGATGGACAATCGACATAGTCTTTGGGAGGCAATACCCACAGCCACTCGGTCTTGTCTGGGTTAAGTCTGAGCCTGTTGACTCCCATCCAGACCCTCACAGCCTCCAGGCACCAGCACATCACATCCACCGCATCACTGAATTGACGCAGGGTAGAGATATACAGCTGGGTATCATTCGCGTATTGCTGATACCTCACCCCGTGTTGTCGAATGATCTCACCCAGCGGCTTCATGTAGATGTTAAATAGGAGGGGAGAGAGGACCGAGCCCTGAGGCACCCCGCAAACGAGGGGTCTAGGGGTCGACCTCTGTCCTCCTAACAACACCGACTGTGACCGACCAGAGAGATAGGAGAACCACCGTAACACGGTGCCTCCCACAAAGGGTAAGTTGGAGACTGGACGAAAGTTCTTTAATTCTGCTGGATCCAGGGAAGGTTTCTTGAGGAGGGGCCTTACACCCGCTTTCTTTAATGGTTGCGGGAAGGCCCCTTCCCTCAAGCATGCATTAACCAAAGCCTGGAGCCAGCCTTGTATCACCTCCCTGCTGGCCAAAACCAGCCAGGAGGGGCACGGGTCCAACAAACAAATGGACGAACTCATCGCTCCTACAGCCTTGTCCACTTCCTCAAGAGTCACAGGCTCAAACTCATCCCACACAATGGGACTAAGACTTGCCCCCATTATCTCGGTCGAAATTGCCCAATCAAGAGTCCAGGTCCATCCGAATCTGAGCAACTTTATCCAACAGAAACTGCACAAACTCCTCAGCTTTACCCTGCAAGGGCTCCTCCACTCCCTCTACATTAAGGAGGGAGCGAGTCACCCTAAATAGGGCGGCTGGGCGTGAATCAGCGGATGCAATAAATGTGGAAAAATGCGAGCATTTTGCCGCCCGTATCGCCACTAAATAAGTCCTAATAAAGGCTTTTAAGAGTGTTCAGTTATTCAGTTTCTCTACGGGGCTACAAGGTTATCTTCATCCTTTTATTGCATGTGGCAGGTATTTATTATTACTTTTTGCAGGTGTTCCTGGCACAGGTGATCAAAGTTAAGTTAATAAAACATTCTGAGTTAATTTAGAATGCTGGTGCATAACATTAAACCAGTATTATATTACTAGGCCCACAAGACAAGCCTTAGGTTTGCATAATTATTATTACTGTATTCAGTTATGATAGATAAGACTTTTTTGAAATAAGGGAGACAAACTATTTTGTTCAGATTTTTTCCCAAGAAATCCTTGATGTGAACTGAAAACAATGTATCAACCTAATTTTTTATTTTCTTTGTAGATTAATTTCTGAAATCAGTGTTGTAATACCCAGAGTTTGAATATGTTAACATGATGACAACCTATAATCATCTTCTATTCAGTGAAAAAAAACATTTTGTAAAGCCTTAGGTAGATTTTTTTACATTTGGGTGGCCCGTGAGACATCTGTTCCAGTGTAACACTGCAAATAATGAAATCTTAAACAACAAAAACTTGGATCTATAGGAATTGAGGGGTGAGGTTCCAGAACCTATGATTCTCTTCTTCCTCCCACAAGCACCTTTTCTCTCTTTCTTCTGTTGTGGTTGTCTGTGTAATATACCTGAATTTTCCCTTTGCATAAGATGTCTCTGGGTCTGTCCAGTTAAGAGGTTCCATGTGACTTTCCTGCAGTAGCTGACTGATAACAGAAGGAATCACCTTACTCACAGCTAGCCTATCATGCTAATTTGTCTACTCTAAGTTCTTTTACAATTTTCGGGGAGAGGCTTCTTGATCACATCACTGGACACTATTGCTATCCATAGACTGATTGTGCAATGCTCAATTACCACAAGTGTTCAATGAGCAGTTAGTGTTCGGCAGCAAAATTAAGAACTGGCTGAGAGTAGTAGTGCACACAGTACTGATGTCTAGTGGCACATCTGAACAGCTCACCCACCAGAGCTGTACAGAGACCCCAGTATATGTGGCATGAGCAATCTGATTTTTTCCACTGTCAGCCAAACAAATCACTTGGAAGAAGGCAGCCAGCTGTTGTGACAAAGCAAAATGGAGCCCCACAACTGGCAAGTTCAACCATGACCAAGTGAAAAGACCTACAACTTACAATCACATGGAAGCCCACAAGCCAATGATATTCATAGTCTAGAAGGAGGAAGAGGAGGAGGATCAGCAGCAGCAGCAAATATGGATATGTAGACAATCTAGTCCAGGGGTATCAAACTGGTGGCCCGAACAGGCCAGATAAGTCATGCACAGGCCACGCCCACCCCAGTTCCGCAAAGGGAAAAACGTCACAATACGTCACATGAACTATTTCAAAGACAAAGGAACTGGGAAGAAATTCTTCCAGTTAACAGCACATTGTAAGAATTCAATTATGGGTAGGTATGGATAGTTTGAGTGGACACAACTCAGTTGTTCCTTCCCTACTCTCGCCCTCCACAACACACCCACTCTCAAGAGTGTCTACAAGATATGAATGAATAAAGATCATGTTGCCACAACTGTGTAATTAAAGCTCTACCAGATTTACTTTTTTTTTTGTATGTTGCATGTGCAATTAATATAAGAAACAGGAACAGTAGAGCTTTTAATGGCCATGTTGACTTTTTCAAATACCAACCCCATGAACATCCCTGTATATGCTATGACGTTTCTGCTGACTTGCCCCTGGCACTTTGCATCTCTACCACCTTTTCTTAGGACTTCATTTCTCCTGACTTTAAACCAAGGATGACTATATCTCTTCTTAGTTCCAAATGATTTCTTTCAGTTTTTTTCTCTTGCCTCATTAATTAAAATGTACTTAAAATATGCCTAGTATTTATTTCAAATATTTGCCAGAAATCTGCAATTGCTGGAATTCAGCAGGTTATAAATATGGCCATTAAATATATAAATGAATAAATAACTTATTTTTATACAAGCATCTTTCCTTTGAATAATTCAAGATGATATATATATATATATATATACACATGTAAATACATACATACATATATATATATACTCATACACACCATCTTTAATTTTATATATCCACACAGACATACATACACAAACACACATACATATATATCCAGCTTCCCATTTATTCTAACAACCTACAGAATAGGCTGTGTTACAGTACTAAATCACTGAGTGCTTAATAGCTGACTGAATTTGGATCTCTTGTAAACATCATTATTCAAATTTATCAAGTTTTATCAGGTTACATAAGCAAAAAAGAAAAAAAAAGCAGGTTCCTCCCAAAATTTCAACACAAGGAAGAGCAAAGGAAAGAAATACAAAATAGAGAGGTTTATGTAAAAAAAAAGCAGCTTTTGTTTCATGCATACATGTTTTGGGTGAGGAGTTCAACAAAGGTTAAGAAGAGAAATTATTTTACATACACACTCATACTCATATATAAAAGATGAGAACAGCTTCTGTATGGGAATTTGGAGTAGCAAGGTAGAAAAGACAGAGTGATTAAATAGAGAGAATGCTTCAGCAGTACAAGTCACAGTGAGATGGACGGATATGATATGAAACAATGACAGAAAAATAAGAATGGGTTCAGGTGTAGAGATAAAAGCAAAGCATTTGTGACAGACATAAAAGGCGCTAAACAACCAGGACAACTTTAAGAAAAACATATATATATATATATATTTTTATTGCAAAAGTTTTACAATTACATTTTCACCCCTTTCCCCCCCCTCAACCCACCCCAAACTTCCCAACCTCCCTAACCCACCCTAACCCTCCCCTCCCCCCGGACTTCCGCACAGTATAAGAAAAACATATTTTGATTTGAATTGAATGAATAGCTTTAGGCGAAAAAAAGATAAACTGAGGGAATTGAGATTTTAAAAAATGGTTCTGATCAAACATGCTGAGACCTGCATGAAAAAGTACTTCAATCGTTTATATAATCCTTCCATGCAGAATGCACATGAAAATGGGACTGTTGAATTTTATTAAATCATCTGCAAGTTTCATTAATCTGATAGATTAAAAACACTGCTTCAGCAACTCTGTCCAAAACTGGAAATACTATTTCCAAACCCATATTGACTCATAGGTATTTCTGCAGACAATAGATGAGTGACTCACATCTGTAAATTCCTGGAAGTACCAATAGACCCTTTGCTTAGTCATCTATTAAGGGGTGCTCGATTTGTAAGCTTTGCAAGCCGCGATAAAGGAATCTATCTGCATATTGGCTGAAAAAAACCCCATTCCAAGTAACCCAAATCTAGACTCTAAAAATAACTTCACATTATGTGAGTCACCTCATCAACAGGTTTACACAAGTCCTGTGCCGAACCGTGATATCTCATCAGAAAAACTTAATTTTATTGCAATTCTAAGAACATAAAGGAAAAAGACAGGTTTTAAGGAATAGAAATGCTTTTCTGGGAGTATTTTCTGCAAATCTATTACACTTAACATTTCTCAACAGTTAAATTTGGACCCATCTTGACAACTTTTTGAATAGAATGATATAAATCTAGGATACTTTAAGAGACCACATTCTCCATACCAGCCTACACAAGTTCTAAGATCTCCAGAGTGATTAACTGGAATTGGAGTTGATGAAACAAAAGACATCCTTTTGTTTAGCCATCCTTGTGACTAAATTTAAACTGTGGAATTTTTAAGCAGTTCCAACAATTCTTGGATATTTTTCTATATCTGCATAAACTTTATAGTTAAAAGAAAATACCCTTTCCCCGAAAATAAGACCCTGTCTTATTTTTTTTTGAACCCTTTTTTTTGGGGGGGGGCTTATTTTAGCGCATGGGCTCAAAAGCCCAATTGGGCTTATTATCAGGGGATGTCTTATTTTCAGGGAAACAGGGTAGAAGTAAGGATTCAGGGAAAAATAGGAATCAACTAAATGGACATAAATGCAATAAGATTAGAAAGAACTTGTGGTAACTACCCAGTTGTTGCAGAGATGCCAAAAGTTCTAAATAGCAACATTTTACCTGCAATTTTGTTGTAGAGTTGGTAAGATATACATTGAGGGAGATGGGCAGTTTAGAAATACAAAATATAAATATAAATAAATAAACATATCTTATCTATGCACATAGTGTCTATCAAGGTCAAAAGTCTACAAAAGATCCTACAAAATTTCATTAATAAACTATTATATTCCAGCCAGCAATTTTTGGAGCAATTTCAAACAATAACTTTTGGGTTTAGAATGACAGCACATCAGGGTCACAATACACAAGAATCATGGATTATAAAACTGACAGTGTTTTATAATAACTTATAGCTGCATGCTTTAGGTATGCCCAATGGGCAATATACAGAAATGCTGCTTGAAACTAACCCAGATTGTATTATAAAAGTAGCTATATGTATATTATTAAAAAGAAAAGTAACGGAATAGAAAAGTTGGTGGCACCTTGTTAAACTACTAAAAGAAAAGGAGGAAACATAAAGTTTCTGGTATGCTATTAATGGTCTATCTGTTCTGCTTTCTATTACAATAACTGTACAGGATTCATATTCTCTCCTACTTATAATCTGGAATTGTTTTCCATCTTTATAAATCTCACATTTTTAAGATTACCTTTATTCAAGGCAAATATATAAGATGATAAAAACAGAAGCAGAAAATGAGAAGAAATGTGTTTGTTATTACTGCAATTTTCCTGTATAGCACATTACAGTAGAGCTACATATTTCAAAGTATGACTATTACATATAGAGGCAATTACTCATCAAACCACAATACTGAAAGATCTGTCTATAATATTTTTTCTTATATTTTTATTTTTTATGACTGCATACCTAATAGGAATTTGGGAGTAAGCCCTGTTGCAATAAATAATAGAACAAAGAACAACCTGACCAGTTGCTGAGGTGAGAAACCAAGGGGGACATATTTGTGGGCTTCTAGAGACAAATGTACTCCTCTTTGTATGAAAGATGATATTTGAGAACTTTTTTTTAATCCAGGAGTATTTTCTGTGTAAATAAAAGAAAGGCAGAATTCATTTAGACGTAATTATAGCTATACAGAAAAGGAATAAATAAGTTGTGAGGAACCTGTGGCTATACTAGATAAAAGCAGTCTTACATAGGCCAAGGCTATCTTGCCCTATGTATTTTGCTTCTCACATTTGAGGTGTTTACCAGCAAAACTGAAACACAATCCCTTTTTATCAATGTTGTCCTGCAGCTGTTGTGTATGCATGTGTGTGTCTCTAAGTCAGTTTTGACTCATGGTGATTGTCTGGACTAGGATCTGCGGTTTTCCTGGCAAGATTTCAGAAGTGGTTTGCCATTGCCTCTTCCCTAAGAGTAAGAGAGAGAGACTGGCCCAAATTTACCCAATTGACTTGGAAGGTTTTTCTCCTGGTTTCTATCCTGCCTCCCCGCTCCCCCAAATCACTTTATATGTACATTAATTTTATTTACCATTTGGCTGACTGATTACCCTACCAACAGTTGGTCTTACTATTTATCTTTACCTTTGGTTCACAAATTCTAAATCTACCTCTTTTCTATAAAAACAATGTGAGGACAGGAAAGACAGAAATGTTATATAAACAGGGAAGAGATGTCTCTAATTTCCTCTCCTATTCTAGTTTCCCAGCCTTTTTGCTCCATAGGTCACATATTGCTGACTCTTACCAGTCCCACCCATCACAATAAATGCTGAGTAACACTGAGAACTGTTCTTTAGTAGGATGAACTTCAGGTCAGATTCCCCATCTCTGGATTAAGTTAAAAATTTGACTTCCTTTCAGCTGAAAGAAGTCAAAAGGACATACACCTTTAATGAAAGGTTAATGGGAAACCTCTCCCATTATAATAAATAGTATCTATTATAGAATTTGGAGGCAGATGGGAGCAATGTAACATTTTTCTATGTGTGTGAAAATCACACTGTGAAAGAAAACCGCTACTGAAACATTAAAAACTGATTATACCAATTATTCCATATTTTGTAATAATCTGATTCTTCTCTTTCTTGTAATTCTTTGGTTAAAAATTAGAAATATACAAAAAATATAGGGGGAAATATTACCAATTTAAATATATATATATAATAAAAAATGTTATTAGATTAAGGAGAGGTGAAGGAATATATCATAAGTAGAATTGTAGAATGTCACTCTGAAAAAATGCTTAAGAAGAAATTATACTCTTTTTGTGTATATGTTGTATAAATGTTTGTTGTGTATATGTTATGTATGTCTTTTTTAATATTTATATTCAATATAAATTATTTTTTTTAAAAAAAATAAAAACTGGAGATATATGTATTAATGCTTCATATCAGGAGATAGAACCTTCATAAAATAATTAACTATTTAAGATGCTAATTACATGGTTAGTTCTCCTCACTTCTTCCTCACCCTTGGAAACTTCCAACAGTGGTTTTTACAAGTGATAAAAAGTTGCTCTAGATCTTGTGTATCATTTACTTTAGTTACTTTCTATGAAAAACCTTAAGACAAATTGGACTGATATGCTGTATCTGGACAGATTGAAAGAGAAATACAGGTAGTCCTCGACTTATGACCACAAAATTAAGTCCAACATTTCTGTTGCTCAGTAAGACATTTGTTAAGTGAATTTTGTTTCATTTTAGGATGTTTCTTGCCTCTTAAATGTTAAGTGAATCACTGCATAGTTGTTAAGTGAATCTGGCTTCCTCATTTATTTTGCTTGTCAGGAGGTCTCCAAAGGTGATCACATGACCCCGAGACATTGCAATCATCATAAATATGAGTCAGTTGCCAAGTATCTGAATTTTGATCACATGACCATGGAGATGCTGCAAGCGTTTTTAGTGTGAAAAACTGTGATAAGTCACTTTTTTCAGACCCTCTGCACTCACACCTTGTTGGCCAACCCCAGAGCTTCCCCCACTGGCAGCAGCCACTCCAGCCCAACTGAACCAGCTAACTGTGCAAACCTACCCACCATGCCCCACCTGGCAGCAGCCACTTACCTACCTGCTGTCCTGCTTGCAAGGTGCCTGGAACTTGCAATTTCCTGTTGGCTTCCTCAGTAACTTTGGTTGTTGGAAGCTGGCAGGAAGATGTGAGAAGGTACCTCTTAACAATGGCAACGTGGTCTGAAGGAATTGCTGTCACTAAGTGATGCAGTCACAGGATACTGCACTTTATTGTTGTGGTCCGCCAGCAACCTGTGGAGCTGGCAGCAGAGTCGGACAGTGAGGAGGCTGGGGAGGAACATGGGCCAGTCCTGGAGTCTGGGGAAGGCCCAGATGATGGCTCTGCATCAGAGGCAGAGATGGGGCCAGGGCCATCTGGGAGTGATGCGTGGACTCTGGAGCCTCCAGAGTCGGACAGCAGAGAGGCAGAGGAACAGGAGGAGCCTGTTCTTAGTGCGTGCATGCGCAGAGCTGCCAGAAGGCACAAACAGTTAAAACAAAAGGGACGACTCAGGAGTAAGGCCTGGAGATTATTGGACCCTCCCATAAGGCTTAAAAGAGGAACAAAGCCATGTGGGCACTTTGCAGGAAAGCCATGTTGTTAACTCTGTTCCCAATTGGCATCTCTGTTTGATTCTGGAATCCGTGTGGCTTTGCCAAGTAGGTCTTTGGCAGAGTGTCAAGGGAGATAAAGGTTGGTGATTATGCCGAAGGACTTTTTGCAACTAATTGGGACTCAGTTGTGAATGAACATAATTCATAGCTGTTGCAATAAAAGAGGTTTTTGGAATTACTCGTGTGTTTTAATGACTCAGGAAGCCTAGGTCACAACATTTATGACTGCATTACTTAGTGATGGGAATTCTGGTCCCAATTACTGTCATTAACTGAGAACTACCTATATGCCAGTAGAAGTATAGAACTATTAGATTTTAAGAAAAAAACAATCTTAAAAATTTTATATGTGTGGGGCCGTGGATGAGGTTGGGGCCCAGTAAAATGGTATGTTGATATGGTAGAGAGGGCTAGTCCAGGCAGTGTGAATTTATATTGTGATTTGTGTTCTTTTTTTGCTCTTATTATTATCATGTGAGACATCAATTGTTGTTTTTGTAAACATAAATTATATAAATATTTTAAATATGTAACAATAATATTGAAAACTATAATTAGTTATATATGCATTTTAGACAGGCATTAAAAGCTGTTTTTGGTGTTCCTTTTATTAAGGAATTTCATGAGGCTTTTAACATAATTTAAAACATAATATAAATCTATATCCCTATTTATTTTGGACATATAACAAAATGTGTGAAAGGAACCGATTAAATGAAATAATCATATAATGCTCAATATATAATAGAAAATATACTAAATTTGGATCTGCAGAAATGAATGTGGGTCATGAGCTCAAAGAACATCCCCATACAAAAATGCAAACATACATGCTTACAAACTTTGGAAGGCCTAAATTGATTATCATACAATTGTTAACTCTTGTGAATACCCAGTTTGAGTTATTATTGAAGACAAATGGACCAATTCTATTGAATTCTATTTATTAGAGATACTGGCATGTCTGTTGTCAAAAGAAACTTAAGAATGTCGCCTCTTCCTACAGAGAAGGATTAATTTATGAAGTTAATTCTTGTTATCAGAGTCAAAAAAGAAAGACTTCTGTCCCAAACTTAACCATTTCGCTGTTTCTGCGCGCTTCCTATACTCTTCTATAATTTGGGCACAGAGTTACAGACAACTAGCAGAAACTGTCAGAATTTGGTGATTGTAGCCTACTGAGATGCCTGCTGCTGTTCTCTTCCTTAAGGCTTCTTCCTTTTTTGACCCCAAACATGAAAAAGAGACTGCAGCTAATATAATTACACATAAGCAAATGCAGTAAGACCAAGCAAGGAATAAGAAAAGCTTGCTATTAAATGTAGCTATAGTAGTAACGCCTTCACCATCTCGAAACGGGGTGTATGACCAGCCAGTAATTACATTCGATCTCATTTTTTGCTAGAAATCTTGCAATTTTGCTATACATCATATGGATATTTACTTTTAATGACTTTTATTTCATCTTCTTTGAAGTTTCAAGGCCTTTCCCCTAGTTCCCCTTTCCTTCTGCTGCACCAGTTTCTATGGCAACCTTTCTTAACTATGATTATATTGACATCCGTATATGTTTCACTACAGAGACTAATTATGCCATGATGAACCCTTAAAAAAGCCAGCATTAAACTTCTAAAGAATGAGCAGAATCAGTTATGAAATTTGCATTTGTGAAGACTTCAATAGAATACAGAGTCTACAGGTGAGAAATGGGATACTGGTGTTGGTATGCTGGTGAAGGAACCACTGTGAGGAAGCTACAATTGAACAAAAAAAATATTTTAGGGTTCCTTCCACTAAAAACAGCTATGGAAAACTAACTGCTAACTAGGAAGTAACTCTAAATTTACTCCAGAAGTTATTTGTTTGTATACCATACTTCCCTGAAAATAATATTTTCTTTTGAGCTTGAAAATAAGCACTCGGGCTTATTTTTGGGGAGGTCTTATTTTTAAGTGCAGGAGGCCGTGAGCCGACGGGAGTGGGAGCGCTAGATAGATGATGATGATGAAGATAGACAGATAGACAGACAGTTTATGTGTGTTTGTGATTATATGCAGATTTTAGTATGTTGCTTTCTCTGTGCTTAAATTTGTAACTAGATGGGGGTTTTTTTTGTAATGAACCTGTTGGGTAGGTATGTATCTATTTGTAATGTAACTATTGGGGTTGTACACTCTGTTCAGAATGTGTAGGGAAGATCATTCAGAAAATCACACCAAACTAAACTGAAATAGAGCAAAAAAAAAAAAAAAGAGTTCTTGGAACTTCACACTTTACATGACTAAAACAGTCCAAAACACTCTCAGAAGCATGGATTGGAATGACTACTCTATTTATAGGACAACACAAATGGATTTGGCTCTTCAAAGAAGCTGAGATTTGGGGAGGAATGTTTGTGACAATCAGCTTTATACTGAAAATCATATAGTCATCTTTGTACCACTGCCCTGCATATGTTAACCAGATGGCTAGCTCTTACAGAGATCAAGATAGTCATCAAATAATAATAATAAAAAAAAAAAACAAGTGAACCAAGAATAATTTGTGAAATCTGTATTTCTGTCACTTAGTCCAAAAGCATTATACCAGTGTAAAATAACAATAATAATGTGTGGCAAAGTATTTTTGCCAGCAGTTATACTGATGTTTTCCCATGAAATTGAATGTTTGCATTAGTATTCAGAAATTTATCAGAAATTCTTGACTCAGTAAAATTATTGAAAATTATTGTTAGGTTAATAGTTGACACATAGTTCACTTTAATTGCAGAATGGATAAAACAGTATGATATTATATGAAATTACCACATTCCATTACCACATTCATTATAAAAATATATATGGCTTATGTTAATTCCATAATTAAATTTAAATCAGATTAACAGCTAGAAGAAGAAATGTAAGAAATGTGTCCTGATAAAATAAACACTTTTTGAAGAATATTTTTATTACTAGAGCCCATCATAAAACTATTCTACAACTGTCAACAATAATTGACTAAAAAATATTTTTCTCCATCAAACAAAACATTCAAGCGATCCAGAGAGAACTGCATTAAGTCTTTAATTTTTAGGGTACCATAAGCAGAGAATTACACCAAACTGTTAACAAATATGGACTGAATGCTAATGAACTTGAAGAACAGCCAAATTCGTTTGTATGATTGGCTCAAGCCATATGCCCTAGAATAACATTCTTTTGAAGAGACTAGCTGGTATTGAGAGACCACTATCAATTAACAGAAACTGGTCACGTAGGGTGATTCCAACTGTCCTTCATCCTTTGAAAAATCTGCTGGGAATTATTGCAGGATGTTTTACATCAGATTTCTGGTATTTAAGCAGAGAGGAAGCTATGAAAACCCAATATTTTGGATTTTATAACTCAATTTTTTAACTCGCTTTGTAATAATCAATTTCAAATATATATCTTTTATCTGCAAATTAAAAATTAAGCAACTAACATACAAATATGAACAGTTTTAAAAGGGAAATTATTCCTCAGCACATTGTTTTATTTTTCTACATTTTTGAACCACTTATTCTCTTTAAAAGAGAGATTATTTAACTATTTATAGTTAATATTCTATCATCTGATGGAGTTCAGATGAAGACATTGATTTTGCATAAAACTAAAAAAAACCATATCTGAATAATGTAACTTTTGTTTATGTGTTTTCATGTTACGCTTTTGTGTTTTTTTCTAATAAGAAAAAATAGAGAAAATTAATATTCTTTTCTGATTACACTTCACGTATGATTAAATGTTTAGAATTACAAGTCTATTAGAAATGAAAGATAAGATCAACTCAAATTACAAAAAAAAAAAACCCCAAAGTACAGTATTTTTTCCACCATAAGATGCACTCCCCCTGTCCCCAAAAGTGGGTGGAAATGTCTGTGCATCTTATAGAGCAAATATTGTGGCAGGGCTGTCACCACTGGTGCTGTTCACTGCCACTGGGGAACGCTGGAGCCTTCACTGCCAACCAAATGGTGGTGGTGATCGGCAGCAAAGATTGGCGGCTGCCCCGATCCCCGCTGCCTAGAACAGCTGACCAGTGGTATTCCGGGAGGCCAATCCAACTGCCAATCAACTGCTCAGCAGTGAAGGCTCCAGTGTTTCCTTGCAGCAGCAGCAACTAAACTCAGTTGACTGGTGGTAGGTGAAATGGAGAGGAGCCCTGACGAGCCACGTGCTGGGGCTGTGATAACGTGCTGAAGCTGACCAAGCTATTTGCTGCAAGGACACTAGCCAGATGAATACTGGATGGTATTCCCTCACACACCTAGGGTTGTTACTACTGGATTAGATCCGAAGCTCGGACCTTTTGAGAGCTTTGGATTTCCCCCTCGTTTTCCTCCTGTAAAGCTATTGTGTGTCTTATGATCCAGTGTGTTTTATAGTGCGAAAAATATGGTAGATGTTTCAGTGTTTTTCTTTGCATTATTTTTCATAACTCAATACAGATTCCCTTGGGTTATTCAACAAAGCTAGTAATGTATCAGCTAGTTTGAGTAAGTTAATCAGTGGCGACAATTCAATTGTAATAATTTCTCTCAATAAGTAACTTTAGAATTAATTAAATAGAAAGACAAAAGTATTATTTAGATTTTAAAAACATGGATAATTAAATACTGATTGTTGACTTTCCTGGAGCACAGTAATTTCAAGTTTAATGAGAAACTATTTGAAAGTTTTCAAACGTCAAAATTCCTTATGCAGAAATAAACTATTATGTATAGAAATTTTAAATTAGTTTTCTGCATTGCTATATAAGTAAAAGAAAATCCCAGCTAAGAAACCTGGAAGATGAGGACAGATTCGGTCAATCTCTTGAAGATATACTAACTAAAGAGTTGCCTGACTATAAACTGCGTTGACAAGTCTCAAGTGTGCTTCCTTTCTCCTTTCTAATTCACTTTTATTAGAAAGGAGGGTACTGGACATTTTCGGTGCGAATATTCCAAATATAAGAAGTGAACTTTTAAAAGACATTTACACGCAATGATATATAGTAAGAAACATCTTCTAATCATCTGCTCTCTGAAGCAACAAAGATAAAAAGTGGATGACTAGATCAGGGATGGGCACTTAATTTTTGCAGGGGAAACTGGGACTGTTGTGGAGGCGGTCCTTCCTGCCACAAACCAGAGACAGCTAAAAGGCTGGAGGTGTCCCAGGGGCCATAAAATACGCAGGTCTGAGCTAGAATAAGAGTTATTACTGCTCATAAATTCAAATAATAAATTGTTGCATTTGAACAATTTGTGTAGTGGGAATTAGGATTATAAAGAGCCTTGATAGTACAGTGGTTTAGTGCACCCTGTTATTAACACAGCTGCCTGCAATTTCTGCTGGTTCGAATCTCTCCAAGGCTCAAGGTTGACTCAGCCTTCCATCCTTTCTAAGGTAGGTTTAGGTTAGGTTTAGGTTTATTTGATTTGTATACCGCCCTACTCCCGAAGGACTCAGGGCGGTGAACAGCCAAACAATAAAATACATAAATACAAAAAATTTAAAAAACCAGTTAAAATCAAATTAAATCATTTTGGCCCAGACAAATTAAAACACCCCAATAATTTAAAAACAGATTAAAATTTACATATTAAAAGAGGGAGGAGATTAGGCCAAGCCTGCTTGATGGAATAAAAAACTCTTCACAGCGCGGCGGAAGGTGCGCAGATCCGGGATCCTCCGTATCTCTGGGGGGAGCTCATTCCAGATGGTTGGTGCCCCCACAGAGAAGGCTCTCCCCCTAGGGGTCGCCAGCCGACATTGTTTGGCTGATGGCACCCGGAGGAGTCCCTCTCTATGAGAGCATACTGGCCGGTGGGAGGCTATTGGTGGTAGTAGGCGGTCCCGTAGATAACCAGGTCCTAAGCCATGGAGCGCTTTAAAGGTGGTAACCAAAACCTTGAAGTGCACCCGGAAGACCACTGGGAGCCAGTGCAGCTCGCGCAGGAGAGGTGTCACATGGGAGCGCCATGACGCTCCCATTACCACCCGCGCGGCCGCACTCTGCGCCAGTTGGAGCCTCCGGGTGAAATAAAGACCCAGTTTGTGGGGGCAATAAACTGACTTTATATAAAAATATACAAAAGAATGAAGGCTATTGCTTAACACATTGTAAGCCGCCCTGAGTCTCCGGAGAAGGGCGGCATATAAACCAAATTTAAAAAAAAAAAATTGTAGAAGAATTTTGAGAGTAATAAAGAACAGTAATCCTGGTTACAAAATAACCTTGGAAAACATACTTTGCTGAAAGCGTATTTTCAATAAGCCTCAATACTGGTATTGGAAACAATTAACATATAAAACACTGCCAATGAATATGGTGATCTCCAAGACTACAGAGATTCAGTAGATTTAAGTGAGAAATCTCATCTATCACAGAATCATTTGCTATCTGATACTGTATTTCAGGACTATTTAGCTGCACTATTGCAGGTACTTTAAATTACACATCTACTAAGGTTTGAAACCTTTCTGTAAGAATTTAGTTATGAACAGGAAATGGAACTATTCAAAATTATTTCAAACTAGAGTACCACAATAGTTATTTACTAATATGATTTATGTGATATTCTATTGACAGACAACTCAAAGCAACTAACAACTTAATAAACAATTAGGATAAACAAGTGTCTCACACTGATAAGTGACCTGGGGAGAAAACAAACAATGCAGGCCAATTATGAGACCATCTTCCAACGATAGTCTTCTTGATGTCATTGGTACCACTGATGCAGATGAGAAGGCAGAAAGGATTTGAAGACCAGAGACAGAGACAGAGCAATTGTTACAGGAGAGTATAGCTATTTGCATACATTTATTTATTTAATACAATTAAGATTATTAAATAATTCTGGGTGGTATGTGTGGGTGGGTGTCTGTGTGTATTAAAACAAATAAATTTTAAAAAAATAATAAGCGTCCAGAAGGCAAACTCTCTATAAGAATAAAAATTTGTACGGTGTCTCAACCACCAAGTTACTCAAGGCTTTGAAGAGCAGCTAACATTGCAATTACTTTTTGAACATCCTCAGTGTATGAGTTGTAAAGATCTCTGAGGGGATATTCCAGAGTTGCATTTTCTATGTTCCAATAGATGGTACTAAATGAAAAAGGTGTTGGATTTCTTAGGTATAACAACATCTCAGAGATAATTTCTCAACATCAGGGTATATGTATAAATTCAGTATACAAAGCTCTAAATCTAAATCTAGAGCAGGGGTGTCAAACTCAATTTCATTGAGGGCCATTATGTTTGACCTTGGGGGGGGGCATGGCTGGGGGGGGGCATGGCCAGCTTGACGTCACTCATGTTAGGGGCATGAGTGGCAGCCTGAGTGCTCTGCCAGCCAAAATGGACTCCTGAGCTCTGTTTCAGCTGCGATGGCCACCTGCAACCCTCTGCTAGTGAAAATGGAGCTCGAGAAGGCCGCATGCAGCCCTCCTGAGCTCCATTTTCACTGGCAGAGGCACTGCAGACCGGTCCTTCATTGTTTCCAGGGCATCTCTGTGGGCCAGATCTAAGCACCCCACAGGGTCGAATCCACCCCAGGCCTTGAGTTTGACACTCCTGATCTAGAGTATATATTGTATATATTTATATCTACAGTACATCCATTTATATATATCTAACTATCTCCTACATATTCCCAGTATGTCTTAGTAACTATCTCTTGACATATGCACATCAAGCATACTCCAATATGTTTTTCTGTCTGTGATTTTCAAGTATCTTGTATCTTACATAATTTTAAAAGAACAAATGATCTAACAAACCTTATGACCTTTTTGATATTTCAGGTGAGATTACGTAAGTATGAAGAATGCAAAAAACACATGACAGATGGGGTGGGTGGGGAAGGAGATGCAAGTGTTGCTGTATTTGGTACTTCCGTGTTAATTTTTGTTTAAAATTTCAAGCAGTTAGATATTTGTACCCAAAGGAAAATAACTACTCACTGTGAACAAGGAAGCAAAAATCCTTCCACATCAGCAACAAAGTGAGTTTTGTGAAACCCTCAGCATCATACTCTACCACTCCACTATTAAAAAAAATATTAATGAAAAATATAATTAGAACCACAAAGCAAAAATAAGGCAGAAGATACTGTTTCCCTCTCAAGTCAGGCACAAACAATATTGACTAATTACTCTGTTCTAGCCACTATCATCTACAGTGTGCAGCTACCATTACCTTCTTATTTTCCTAATTCTTATTTAGACCCCATTATACCCAATGAACTTTCCTTCTGGAAGCTTCAGTTTTTGAGCAGCAAAAGTGATTAGAATTTACTACAGTACTTAATTTTTTCCTTCTATTAGTATGTCCTGAAAAAGGCTGAAATAAAGGTGCACACATGCACACACTTTTAAAAGCAGAATTAAAAATGTTGTAACTACATGTTGCAACTAGAATAATTCGAAATAACAGCAGAATTAAAATGGCAAAAATAGGAAAAATTCTGGGAGGTTCTGGAGGAAATGGATTATCTAGATCTTTTTCAATGTGGGTTCAGGCTTCTGCATGGCACTGACCCACATCTATCACACTTGTAGGTGACCTCTGGCAGGAATTGGATGGGGAACTGTTAGTGAAAATTAATTAGCTCGTTAACTAAATGGGCAAAAATCTGCTATCTTGATCCATATTGTCATCTTGCTGATCCTATTCATCCATGTTATCCATTATCTTCCCATTTTTCTATTTCACTCGACATAGTTTTTCTAATGCATCCACCCATTTACTATGTCCAAAGTATGTGAGCTTCTGCTTGCTGATTATTGCCTCAAGGGAGTTGTCAGTTTTTATTTCACTTAAGAGCCTGACTGCTTCTGCCAGCAGTCCATTGTTTTAACTATTCTATTTGTTCCATAGAAATAGTCTTTTCCATCATGATTTTGTTTAGGATTAATCCTCCAATTTCTTTTCCAACATACTGTCCATCTTCCATCTATTCTTGAATCCAAACCTCAAAATTACCTATCACCTTTTTCACCTATAATTTCACTAATTATACTGTTGAGACTTCCTTTGTCTTCTTAATATTTACCATTAATCTAGAATTTTGACTATCTCTACTTTCAACTATAAATTGGACTAATAAATAAATAAACTAACAAAGGGTGCCATCTGTATTACATGTTTTTGTTGTTAATAATTTCCCCTTCTTTTGGCTCTTTTCTCACCAACTCTTCAGAGATGATTTTGAAGGATAGAGTGATAAAGAAGAAATGCTAAAAATCTTTCCTTCTATAGTATGGCATAATTTATCTATTAGTGTACAATAAATACAAATATTATATAACTGCAGTAATATAACCCAGGACTACCAAGTTTAAATATGCATATTTAGGAAAACTCCAAGTGGCAAAAATATTTTTAGTAAATATGAGTAAGAATAGACAGAAACCTAATGCTTAGGGTTATATTCCATTTTAAAGTGAAACAGATATACTACGTACGTTCCAAAATGACTAAGAAATGCTGCAATATATTCCCTTCTCTTATGGTAACCCTGGATAACATATTGAACCTATAAAAGAAAAGAAGAAATGAGTGCAATTATGATAAAACTAAATTACAATACAGAATATTAATTTGGGAGAGTTTTTGCTTTACTAATAATATAACTTATACATTTTGTATAATGAAATTGAAAGTATAATTCTGGAAAAATATATTGACATGCATCAGAGGTTGGTGTATTAAACAGAAATAATAATTACACATATTTTACATTTTAAGGATAAACACATTGATTAAACCTTTATAATATTAGATTCTGCTATTTTACATAATGGCAATATATTATCCATCTGGAATTTCATACAATATTTCATAAGTATTTTGAAGAAGCCTATGGTTTCTAAGCATTTTGTTTCATATCAAAAAGCAATTTTGTATATTTCACACTTCTGAAATTTCCTGGGCCAACATTTAAGTGTTGCAGTTAGAACATGTCTATCATGTTTTATCAGTTCATAATTTTTGCACAATATTCCTATTTATTTATCACATATTATATAGTTATCTGTCTACTAATTGGAACTCTAAACAGGGAACAGTTTTTTGTAGTTTAAAAACAGATCTGTGTACTTGCAAATTAAAACAACAATAACTAACCAATAGAAAGCCATAACAAAAACAACTCTAAAGATAGATTCCGGTATAATTATGGAAATGCATTTGGAACTTTATTTCATAAATTCATAATTTATAAGATTCTATTAAGCAAGAGCAATTTAAACAAGAATAAAGGATACTTCCAACTATTTCATAATCAGATTGATGAAAACTCTGATACAAGTTGGATAGCTGAAATGGAGAAGGCTTTGCATGGTTTTTACAGCTACTCCTGGATCACCTCAAAGTGACCTTCCATTAGGTAATTTCACTTTTGGTTTTGAAATTTCTGACAGAACTAACCTCAGATCATAAGGTTTACCAATTTATCAAGAATAATTGATTTTTACCCTATTCTAGAGCCCTTGTATTGTAATATCTTGGTAAAAGTTTGCTTATTCTGGTTATTACCTTGTTGGTTAACAGTTGGCATACTTGGGGAACATAATCAATGAGGCAGCCTCCACCTGGAAAAGCAGGAATGTGAAGAGCAGAAGATCCACCAAGAGCACTGGAAAAATAAGTCCATCAAGTAACATCAGATACAGCTTTGTGATTCTTTCAAAGGCATACATTTTCCATATAAGACATAACATATCCTTATATTCAGATACATTACATGTAAAAAAACCCATACCACATTATAGATATTCTATTACATCAAAGCAAAAATGTAGTATTAGACAACTGTTTCAATGTTTGAGTTAGATATAGAAACCAGACCTACATCTATACTGATTGATGAAGAAAAGACCTACATCTATACTGATTGATGAATTCAAGAGATGTTACCACATACTAAAAAACCATAACCTGCATGTATTTGAAACCAGGATGAACACATTTATTGACCCATTTCTCTTTTGTAAACAGAAGGAGATAAAGATCTAAAAGATTCCTTTGCCACTTATTAACGCCAGCTTATACTAAGTTTTGGTTGATCCCTGAGCTTGGCTGTTTGCTTGCAGCCATTTAATTACCCAACTAGATAACATCATCATATTAATATCATCACAAGAATATAATTTTTATTACTGATGATGATAACAACAACAATACTAATATAAATTTAATAAGTAATATATTAATATCTGCAACAATACTTCTAAAATTATCAAATATCAGCATTTGTCTATTCCAGCTCCTTGAGAAGTACTCAATAGGTAGATAAAATGCCAAATTCAGTGTGAATATCTGCCTAACTGTGCGACGTATCATAAACAATACAATTAATAATGTTTTTCTTGATGTCCAATACTGTTTTTTCCAACTGTTCGTTTTAAGTGGCTTCTTTTCATTGTATCATTCTAAGCAAAGCCGTCATGCAACACTGAACATTTTATTCTTGTTTTTAGACTAGACTTCCAGCACATTGGCAATCTAAGCAGTCAAAGTAACAGACTAAATAGGGTAAGTGGAGACAGCTAGACTTTTCTCACTATAGCAATAAATAATCTGGAGCCACAGTTTTTTTTTTTTCAATCAACAATGCTAATTGAATAATTTATGAAGAAAATATAAACATCTTTCAAAATAACATCTGAGCATATTTTGCTCCTTATTTATGAAGTTCTCACACTGGCTTTATTTTAATCTTGAAAATGGTTACAAAGCAATTTAAAATAAGATTTTTCTGAGAGAAGATAAGAAATGGTGAACTGAAGATGGCAATGCTAAAAGCAGACAATTTTAGTCAAGCGAAGCACTGACAAGCAGTACTGCTCTTTGTAATTCCTCTCTAGACAAGACTTGAGATCACTCACAAGCGCTCCAGTAAACCACTCCTCGCAAGAGCAACATAGCAGTCTCAGCTAGATTAAGAGTTCTAGGAAATGAGGGAAAGCCATGTTTGCTTAAGATAGAGATGGCGCCTTTATGGACACTACATTTGCATAATTCCTTTTCTAATCAATATGATACAGGTCAGGGGTGAAATCTAACAGGTTCTGACAGGTTCTGGAGAACCAGTAGCGGAAATTTTGAGCAGTTCAGAGAACCGGTAGCGGAAATTTTGAATAGTTTGGAGAACCGGTAAATACCACCTCTGGCTGGCCCCAGGAGGGGGGAGGGAATGGAGATTTTACAGTATCCTTCCCCTGGAATGGGGTGGGAATGGAAATTTTGCAGCATGCTTTCCGTGCCACGCCCACCAAACCACACTCACAGAACTAGTAGTAAAAAATTGGGATTCCACTACTGATACAGGTAATTTTTAACTGGTTCTTGCAATTAAACATGAGAACATATCTGTTGTGGTCTGCCAGCAGCCTGCGGAACTAGCACCAGAGTCAGACAGTGAGGAGGCTGGGAAGGACCATGGGCCAGTCCTGGAGTCTGGGGAAGGCCCAGACGAAGGCTCTGCATCAAAAGCAGAGATGGGGCCTGGGCCATCTGTGAGTGATGTGTGGACACCAGAGCCTGCAGAGTCGGACAGCAGAGAGGCAGAGGAACAGGAGGAGCCTGTTCTTAGTGCATCCATAAGAAGAACTGCCAGAAGGCAGTTGCTTTGCTAAAGCAAAAAAGACAACTCGGGAGTAAGGTCAAGATATGATTGGCCCCTCCCATAAGGCTTAAAAGAGCAGCAAAGGCTCTTGGGTTCTTTGTAGGAAAGCAACGTTGCTAAAACTGTTTTCCAGTCGGCGCCTCTTGTTTCTAAACTTTGTGGGCTTTGCCAAGAAAGGCCTTTGGCAGGGTGCCAAAGATGATAAAGGTTTATGATAAGCCTGAAGGACTTTTTCTGAAGGACTTGTTTTGGGATTAATTTGGACTAAGCTGGGAATGAAGTAATTCTCAGCTGTTATAATAAAATAGTTTTGTTTGAGAATAATTGTATCCTGTATGACTAAGTGAGCCTAGGTCACAACAATATCACAGTTAAATAAAATATTAAAAATAGAAACTCCTAGTTGTTCCAATAACCTTCAAACCAAATGCACAAGTGAACTGAACTGAAGAAGCTTCTTGGATGAGAAGCGAAACATCTTCAAGGAAAAACTAAGTCCACTTGTATTTTGAAAAAGCACTTTTGGGACTTGAAAAGATACATCCTCGTAATCAAATGTCCCTCTATGAATCAAATGTTGATCATCTCTAATATAGTATCTCAACTCCTGATAGCAGAATGTTACTGCATCATTCTATTGAATAATTACTCAAGGATGTGAGCACTTTTCAAGAAATATGTATTTTCCAAATTATCACTGTACTGGGCAAAAACAGAAGTTTTAAAAGGTCAGAATAAATCCTAAAGGAGAAAATAGATCTTTTTACAGAGAAATGAAACAAGAGAAAAAAGCAAAAACGAAATGGATTTTCAGAAAAGTTCTCTTCCAATCACAAAAACATTCACCTATTTTCCCTATATTGTAAAGATTGTAATTCCAGGATCCAATCTGAGTCGGTTATCGGGACCAACATTATCCTGAGACACATATATTTGCCTTTATTTATTGTAATCCCACTTTAAAATCCACTAATGCTTTAAATAAGAAAGAATTGGCTTGATATAGCTGACATGCCAGGATTAAACTCTTTGCAAACTATTGGAAACAATGACAAAGTTTGTATGTTCACAGCAAAGGAACATATAGAACAGGGGTATCAAACTGGATTTCTTCGAGGGCCAGATCAGCATTGTAGTTCTCCTCCATGGGCCGGGGGCCGGGGGGGGGAGAGATGGGATGGACACCTCCTGCAGCACTTTGCTGACAAAAATGGGCTGTGGGGGGGGGCATGTGACCCCCCCTGTACGCTGTTTTGGCCAACAAAGTGCTGCAGGAGGCCATCCAGGCTGAAAATGGGGTACAGGGGGGGCATGTGAGGCGCCCTCCACACCTGGTTTTGGCTTCCAGAGGCACCATGGGTCAGTCCTTTGGTATTTCCAGGAAGGCCACACAGGCCAGATTTAAGCACCCCATGGGCCGGATTTGGCCCGCGGGCCTTGAGTTTGACACCTCTGATATAGAATGACTATCAAAGTAATCCTCATTTCTATTTTCATTATGCCTTCATAGTGAAAAAGAGTAAGAAAGATACAAAGGTGAGCTGATACACTACCCTATAGCCAATTATGCTTGTAAGTTATAGCCATACAGATCTATAGCAAAGATATTCAGGTTTGAAACTCCCACAAATTGGTATTGAAAAATTTTGTGAACAGTGTTGCAAACAAATTAGGATATATTAAATAATTAATGCCAATATTTAGTTTATCATCTTTTAAATATAGTTTTAAATTATGAATAAAGTATTTTAAATCAAAAGGAACTTAGTTTTTAAAAATATTGTATTGACATCATCGTCAATATTTGTTAATTTTTAAATTTTTAAAATATGTTTGTTAATGAAAATCACTAATGAATCAAGGGCAGTTTGAGTACAGAAACAAGTGATATGCCACAAAAAAAAGTGCTTTCTTTCAATATAAAATTTCACTCAGCCACAAGGTTAATTAAGAAAACCTTTGGCCAACCATTCAGTCTAACTTGACCTTCTGCGCATATAATTACGGGTATAAATTGGAAGAGATTAATTTTTTGGGCTAAGGAGCTTAACCCTAATTTTATTTATTAGTCATATTTCTATGCTGCCCACTCTCCGAGGACTCTGGGCAGCTTACACCAAAGACAGTATACTAAATAGCATATTGCCCCCAACAATCTGAGTCCTCATTTTACCCACCTTGGAAGGATGGAAGGCTGAGTCAACCTTGAGCCGGTGAGATTTGATCCGCTGAACTAGCAGTCAGCTGAAGTAGCTGCAATGCTGCACCCTAACCACTACGCCACCTCGGTTCAGTATAAATGTATAGTTAAACGTAAAGGTGGCTACATACATATGTGTAACAAGCACAGAAAGCAACTGCATTCTTAGCCACCTTCAGACAAAATTCTACTTTTTTTCTTTTCAAACATGATACAGACTTTCTAGAGATAGAGAAACAGTTGCCAAGAATGCATTTGTTTCTTTATGATCTTTCCCACAGTGCCATTTCCAAGACAGAACACAGAATGCCACCCCTCCTATGTAATAAATGCCATGCAATTTTTAATTATTATTTCTCAAGTGCCTACAGTAACTAGGCGTTGTACACAAAACAAAAAATCACATACTCAGGTTTGCAGTTTAAAAGCAAAAACAAGATAGCTGCAGTCAATTATCTCCACACAAGTACAAAAGAAATCTGAACAAGGTATCAGAAAAAAGGGCTGATGAAAGACCAAATGTGTGCCTGAAATTAGCTATGCCCAAGCTGCTACTTGAGTTGCTAAACTTGTTTGTATAATATTGCGCACCTTTTGAAAAATGTTATGGCAGGAAGACAGATCTTGCAAAACTGTATAACTCTTATCACACAGGTTATATAAAGCGGTCACCAACTGGTGGTCCATGAACCACGAGAAAACTTTGGTGGTCCCCAGAAAAATTATTTGTATTTTTTATATTGCACTAAATCAGGGGTCCTCAAACTATGACCCCTGGGCCGGATACGTGCAATGAATGTTTGTGTTGCTGCACAGAGTCTCCCCCTTCGAAGTCTTTTTGTGCGAGTCGGATGGGGGAGAAATTCCGACTTGGAGTCTGCTTTAGCCTCCTGGTGCGGGACTTTGGGTGAAGGCTGGAGGGAAGTGCCACTGGTGGCGAAGAGCCAGAGGGCCTTGTTCCAGTGGGACTGCATCGTGGCCTGGAACTGCCTGACCATCATCTCAGCCCGCTGAGCCTCCAGATGCCGGAACCTGGTCTTGCACTCCCGCAGGTCTTCCCTCTGCTTGAAAAGACTATGCTCATAGTCGTCAGTGAGGTGCTTCTGCTGAGCCTCCTTCTTGGTCAGATCCAATTTGAACTGAGCAGCTGTTTTGCCAACTCTTTCTCGCGGTGGCTGCTTAGCTCAAACAACTGCTTCCTGTTACGGTCGTAAGGAGCCTCGGCGGGCAGGCAAGGAATGGCTGGGAGGGGAGGGGGAGTAGAGGCTGGCGAGGCGCCCCTTGACATGAGTGACATTGAGTTGACCACGCCCAACCAGTCACATGACCACCTACCTATGCCCACCCAACCAGTCATTAGGCAGATCGTATTAGTGGTCCGCTGGATTTAAAATTATGAATTTAGTGGTCTCTGAGGTCTGAAAGGTTGGTGACCCCTGATATAGAAAGCAAGGACTCTGGGAATATTTCAGTTATACATTGTGTGCAATCTGGGGATTCTCCTGAACTCACTATTCTTACTCAATGAGCAGGTGGCAGTTATGGTAGTCTGTACAAGGGTCTTTGCACAGCGTTGTTATTGTGCACCAGTTATGCCTATGGGGGAACTATGTTCATGGTCACTCAGGCCTTAGTCACTTTTTGCTTAGATTTCTGTAGTGTGTTCTGTATGGGGCTGCCCTTGAAGAGTATCTGGAAGCTTTAACTTGTGCAAAATGCTGTGGAGCAGGGCAAGTTATGTATGCTACTCTGCTTCACATTGGTTGCCAGTTTGCTTCCAGGTCTAGCTGCTTTTGATCATTAAAATCCTTCATGGCATGAGACCTTGTTACCTGAGGGAATGCCTCTCCTCATTACATCTGCTCACCCTATCAGTTCTGGCAAAGAAGGCATGCTAGTATCCCATCTGCCAGGGAATAACATCTGGTGGCCCCGGGAAATGGGCCTTCGGTTCCACGGTGCCTGACTTGTGGAATTTTCTCCTCCTGCAAGTGAGATTCCTTCCTTCCAATGTTCTCCAAGTCCCTCAAGATCTGGTTGGGTTATCAGGCCTAGGGGGCCAGGAGACAAGAGAGATTTTGTGATACTCTCTTATTCCAGTTAGTATTATTTCCTATTTTGTATCATTTTTATAGTTATTTTTTTATTTCAGACTGTTTTATGTATTTATTTTTATTAAGCACTGTATGCCACTCAGAGCGACTTTCATGTGAGATGGTTGGTTATATAAATCAAATAAAAAATAAAAAATAAGCTATCTTTACATTCTGAAGGAAAGCAAATAAATTTGAAGAGGTGGTGTGCAAATTGTAGCTTATTTATACAAAAAAATCATGGAAGCAGTATTTTACATATAACTACAGTGTTTAAACACTTACTAGAAACTATGAATCTCACTGAAAAAGCTAGCAGAGTGTAAAAGTCAATACAATATTTTCTACTTCATTTCATGGTCGTAGAATTCTCATGGTAAAGGCCTAAACTAAAAATTAAACAGAGGGTTTATAATGAAGTCATTACACTGGGAAAAGTTATACTGTGTCTTGTAAGCATATGTGAATATGATAGATTAAAATTCCTATGAAAAAACACTGCATCTATCAATATTATACATTTTTATAGATCCAAAACATGTTAGGATTCATTATGTGTAGATATGATAGTAGATCACAATGGACAGCAGGGGGCAAAGATATGATCCTATATGGATCCACAGGCTTTTAGACCAACATAGATTTTTTTAAAAAAAAAAATTCCACAGATAAATAAGATGAGTACATAGAACTGAGTACTTGAAGGATAGAAATTATTTTAGCAAATATGTTATCTATTAATTCAAATTCAAACATATCTAAGGCCTGAAGCCTAATGAATGTACCAATGAAACATATTTGAAATAATTGACTAGAATTAAAGAAAAAATGGCAATTAGAGATATTTTCAGAACAATACATAAAAGTGTTTTGTTAAGTATTAGTAGTAGTATAGTTATTAAACATATTAGATATAACTTACTATCTACTTTATGTTTAGATAAACATTGCTCCTTTTAAAATAAAACAAAGGAAAGAGATAAAAGGAAAATACAATTGCTGCAACCCAATGGATTAATTAAACCCATCTAACTACCAAATATGTAGAAGGCATTGTGTTTCTACTAGCTTTGTGGTCGTTAAAAGATAATCTAATCTTCTTAATACAGCTGGGCTCCTGCACATAACAGGAAATATATATTAAGCCCTGATTTGGAGCACAAGAAAATTTCTGGTTATTCTGAGTAGACAAATAATCAAGTTTCATCAATGCCACTGAGAACTATAAGGAGACTATGGCTATTTTGCATGACTATCTATGATATTGGACACAAAGTATACTTAACTATTTACTATGATTTTCCATTTGAAGCCAGCTTCTGAATCACTGAGAAATCTCTTGAATGAGAATGGCCACTGGTTCTTATCTCAGTGACGGATCACATACTTTTCATGAAAATCACTCCTATGAGTATTCTGTAACATCACTAAGTCAAACTGTGAAAGATTCTTGTCTAAATTGTTGCCAAACTCTTGCCAAATGATGTAAATTACATTGTGCTAGTTGAGTTATTGATCTGACTCACTTTAAGTCACTTTCCAGTGTCTTATATTTAACCTAGAAGACAGAAAGGTCAAATGTAAGCAGAAACAGGCAAAACTTTTCACCCTGAACCTAAAAATCCCACCTACTTTTGGACTATTATCCATCAGCAAGAAAACATATTGCTCTCCACAGCAACAGCAGAAGGAATAATTCTTCATCTCTTGGATAGAAATAAATTGGTCACTATTGTTTTTTGAATGCACAATTCTATTATAATTTTTTTTCCATTTAAGAAATTAAGCTTAAATTTGAGATTGAAATGCAGGGTATTTTTTTTTACAAAAAAATAATAACAGAAATGCAAACATTTTCTGATAGTTTAGAAATAAATATAATAATATATACACAAATATCAGAAATCAGAATTTGAGAACTGAATTTTAAATATATTTGTTCTCCTCTTAATTGTGTTAGAAAGGAACATAGAAATCTCTAAGAAATATCTATGTCCCTGCAATGATAGGTATGTTGGCCACTTCCTGAGCATGCTTCCTTCCTCTATTAATTCTTATTCTCTTATTCTTCACTTGCTACCTAGACTGTACCCTCTGATTCCAACTTCTCATAAGGGACAATGTTGCCAAATTCTGTGCAGCAGCACACAAAATCTACTGGGTAGCCAATTTGGCTTGACCCAGACTATGCCTATGTGATTTTTTTCTATCCAGTTTTACATCTTTTTGCCATTATTTATGCTTTTAGTTTTTCAGATGGCTTTTTTTGGGGGGCCTGTTTTTAAAGCTTTGATAGTCTCTATGTTTTATATGATGCTGTCACAGATTCTCTCCCACGAAAAATATTTCAATATTAAGTGAATTAGCAACAACAGGGGTATGGGTATTTCCCAGAGGTGAAATCTGGCTGGATCTATCCTGCTTGTGCGAATTGGTAGCACTGGCGTCAGGATGCGCTGCCCACCCACTGGGACATCATTACATCCCGTTTTTGACCCTCTGCACATGCGCAGAAGGCTCACTCCCGCGTGGTCCCATTCCCAAACCAGTAGCGAAGGTTAGTGAATTTTACCACTGGTATTTCCCATATGAATTAGTCAATGCTTACAATCTTTATCCAAAGCCTTTCATCAGTTGCCCTAATATTCAGAGAGCAGTGTTCAGAGTTACTACGAAAAAAATGTTTTATGGTAGCATTTACCTGATGATACCTGATGCTTCCATTATTTTCTTTCAGGCACCGTATTATGACTTTCTGACTTTCAGTGTCATTGGATTCAAGTTAATGATGTACAGGTCTCCTTTTAGCTAGGAAAACTATTTTTAAAAAAATTCCTCATGAGCTCACTACTGTTTATTTTTGTTTTCATTTGCTGGTGTGCTACTTGTTAAGAGCTTTATTGTTTAACACTACAACAATAGTACTACAATACTATTGTTTTAGCTACTTTGAGGCTCCTGGGAACAGAATGGGACAACTTGCCACAGCCAACTTGCTGCTGCCAGCTCGCCACAACCAACTTGCCATGGGACAACTTGCTGCAGGACAATTTAACCATTCAATTTAATTATTGAAAAGAAATTAAAAAATATTTTAATTTTTTTTAAATTTATATTTTATTCTGTCCATCCTTTTGCATCCTTTCTTTAATGATTCCAGTCCACCATTTCTTTGATATTAAAAACTCACCAAACTCACTGAGTTGGCCATGGCGAATTGTCTCGCAATGAATTTGCCACGGCAAGCTGACTGTGGTGAGTTGGCCATGGTGAATTGACCGTGGCGAGTTGGCGTGCTCCATAGTTGATTCCAACTCTTATTTATGCTAAATAGTTAAACTTTTAACATTCTAGATATGTCCAGAATATCATAGCAGATACAATTCTCGTATCACATATAAATCTATATTTTCTCTCCAACATTCGTTGCAATAGAGGTAGTCTTCAATTTATGATCACAACTGTGCCCAAAATTTATGTTGCTAAGTGAGAAATTTGTTTTGCCCCATTTTATGACTTTTCTAGACACATGTGTTAAGTGAATCATTGCAGTTGTTAAATTAGTAACATGGTTGTTAAGTGAATCTGGTTTCCTGATTGACTTTGATTGTCAGAAGGTTGCAAAAGGTGATCACATGACCCTGGGACATTGCAACCATCATAAATGTGAGTCAGTTGTCAAGCATCCGAATGTAAGTCAAGTGATCATGGGGATGCTGCAATGGTCATATGTGTGAAAAATGGTCATAAGTCACTTTTTCCAGTGCTGTTGTAATTTCAAATGGCCACTAAGCAAACTGTTGTTGAGGACTACTTGTATTACAAAGTTCAAAACAATCCTTTTTGGGGGGTCCTCTATGCATAAAATTATATGAATTTGACAACTGTTTGGACAGCTTAAACAATTGGGATAGCCTTGAAGGTAACTTAAAAATGTTAACATGCTACCTTCAAAGTTTGAAAAAAAAAGTGTATGTATTTGTGTGTTGTTTCATAATGCAAGATGAAAGGACAAATCTGTTTGTACATTCACCATGAAAGAAAAGCATATGCAATGGTAAGGGAAAACCTGTATTTAAAAATCTGTACCTTGTGAACTTACATTATAATTTGTGGTTAAACTACTTTAAATATTCTTAAAACATGTATTCCAGTTCTTTGGGCTTCTAATTTTTTATAATTGACACATTTTACAGTAATATGTTCACTTTTCTTTTATCAGTTATTTTTAAGGAAACCTCTTCATAAAGCAGCTACATTGCTACTTACAAATGATGTACAGACAGAATACAAGATGATACTTCTAATTTAGAGTGATCTGTTAAAAAATAACCTATCTGAATTTATATCCACATGCTTCTTTCAAACATTTCTTCTACAGTGATTGCAGAGTTGTTTTCTGCTCAACTCCAGCTACATTTTCTCAGAACTGTATCACATTAATTTAAAAAGAAAATAATCCATTGAGATATTTTTGATTCTTCAGATTCCATCCAGGATAAGATCAGAAAGCTAAACTTCAATCAGTGTTAAGCCATTAAAAAAAAATACATACAGGTACCTAGCAACTTGTTTCAATATCAGTGTCCTATATTTTGCTTCTCACAGTTGCAAAGAATAGCAATAGCACTTAGACTTATATACCGCTTTACAATGCTCTACAGCCCTCTCTAAGCAGTTTACAGAGTCAGCATATTTCCCCCAACAATCTGGGTCCTCATTTTACATTTTACCTTCGGATGGATGGAAGGCTGAGCCAACTTTGAGCAGCTCAGAATTGAACTCCTGAATGAGCAGTGAATTAGCCTGCAGCACTGCATTCTAACCACTGTGCCACCACGGCTCTTAGAAGATGGCTTTAGGAAACCCACAAGAATAACATGAAAGTTGCAAACCTTAATTGGTTTTGCTTTATTTTATCTACCTTTGTAATCACAGTGACTGCCTTCAAACAGGAAGAAATCAGGGAACCATCTTTGATAGTTGTCACTATCAGTTATCTTCCATGGATTAATTTCTTGAAGTGTTCTGAGGATCCGTGACCTGAAACCCTATTGCACTAATAATCCAGCAGTGGCTATATAATGTCTAGAATTTCATACAGATATGACAATAGGAGCTCAGAAATAATCTTAAAGCCATATTTTTAAAGATAAAATCATTGCCCTTTTCCCTAGAAAGGAAAAGACAGAGAAAGGAACAGACAGAGTGAGCTGAGAAATCCTGGATTTGTATGACAGCAAGCTCTCATATTGCACTGCTTAATTTTCCTCTGAAGTAAGAGAAAGATGATATTACTTCCTCAGTCATGAAAAAAAAAAACCCCATGGAAAATTAGGAATGAACTCATGCATTATATCAGGCTGTCTTTTTTTTTATTCCTTTGTCAACTTAATTTATAATAAACTACCATATTTTTTGGAGTATAAGACGCACCAGAGTATAAGACGTACCTTAGTTTTTGGGGAGGAAAATAGGAAAAAAAAATTCTGCCTACCAGGTATTCATCCGGCTAGCCTCCTTAACCTGGTCAGCTTCAGCAGATTAGTTTGCTCGCTGGTTTTGAGGTTGGGGCTCGTTGGGGCTAAAAAAACAGCTTCTAAAGCACAGCTGATCGTTGGAGGGAGCTCCAGTGCCTGAAGGAGGCGAAATGCAGAAGGGGTAAGAGAAGGCAGCAGCTGTTCCGGGTAGCCATTTTGGCCACCGCATGTCGCATTTTCAGCCTCCAAATGCATTGCATTTTTGGGCGGCAATCGGTGTTGATGTGCTTTGGTGATCCCCGCAGCCTTGAAGGACTCTCAAACAGAACATTTGGAGGCTGAAAATGTGACGCGCGGAGCCCAAAAACACAAGCCATTGTCGGTGGAAATCTCTGCAGCCAGGAAGAGGATGCGCGGAGGCCAAAGGGTGGGGACCGGCAGGTGGGTGGGATTACATTCGGAGTATAAGACGCACCCAAATTTTCAGCCTCTTTTAGGAGGGAAACAAGTATGTCTTATACTCCAAAAAATGCATATATTACTGACTGTATCAGTTTTTAGTAACCTGAAGTCATGAAAATTGGTTGCACAATATTTGTTACTGACTTCCACATTATAGCGCTTATGAATTGATGTAATGAGAATGCATTACTTTTATAAAAAGAAGATGAAATATGGTATCTAGACATCATACATGGTTCCAATTCTATCCATATGTTACTTATGCCGAGGAGAAGAATTTATTGCTTGTGCTTAGCTTCAGAACAATACATACTTTTTCTAGTAACCTAAGATGGAGGGACAAGATATGTGACATATATCTGTCATGTACTAATTTGGGGTCAGGGATGGAAGAAAAAAAGATTTCCCCTTTCATAAGCTTGCCTGGAAAACTAAAATGACACTAGCAATTTTCTAATAAATGGCTTAGATAAGGATAAGGAGCTTTGCTGAAGGCATCTGTATAACTGGGACCAGAATTCCATAGAAGCTCTATCACACAATTCTCTATTTGCCCTTTACTGTTAAGACTGGTTAGTCTTATAAATCAGCTCTGATATAATAGCAATTTTATACAAATATAAAAGCAACAATCTTAATACTCATTACCTTACAAGTTGCCATTTTATAGTCATGGGTTTCACATGTACTGTTGTATTGCATAAGCTCTGAAAACAAGAGGCTTTCCTTTTTCTGGGTTTTAATTATGCAATTCAGCTTGCTGATGTAATGGGAATGGTTTAGACATTCTAATTATGGTAATACAATGACTGAAGACACTGAAAGAAATTTATAGCATATGGATAAAACTAAACAATACAGCTAAGGCTGCAGGCTTCTGTCAGTTTAACTAAAATAATAATAGATAGCATAATATTTCAAACAATGATATGAATATTAAATAAATATTGGCAAATTCATAACTTCCATATAATTGCTGTTAATGACATGAATACATGAATATTGCAGAATGCAATGTTTGGATTTCCATGGCAGGTAGATTCCATGACCCATTATATAAGAAACCGTGAAATTCACCCATACCACAATAGGTACAACCTATGCATTCGATCCAATTCTTTGAAACCATCTTAATTTATTTGAGGAGCTCAGGTGCATCAGAGGTGGTATTCAGTTGGTTTGCACCGGTTTGCGCAAACCGTCGGCAGAAATTTGACCAAGGTCGTCGAACCGGTAGTGATGGCCAGCTGGCCACATCCCTGAATCAGTCCCCCGGTCGCCATTCGCTTGCCCCGCCCTCCATGTTCATTGCTGCCAAGTTCTTGCGCACGTGCATCCCATTGCCTTGCAAGTCCAATGGGATGTGCGTGCGGGAACAACATGGTGGCGACGGCAGCAGCTTTTTCCGTGACTCTCCAGCAGCAGCGGCTGACTGGGGGCCGCTGAAAACTCGAGTCAGCTTGTCTTCTAGACTCTGGACCAACCGCAGAAGGTAAGCAGCCTGAACAAAGAGGTGGTGATGGGGGAGGAAACGGACTAGGGCTGGGGTTGCTAAAGGAGGGGAAATGGGGGCAACTGGTGAAGGGAGGGCGGGGGTAGATAGGTGGAAATTCCAAAAATTTTCAAACCTTTTCCTGTGGGTGTGACTAGGTGGGGGGGGGGTCATGTGACTGAGTGGGCATAGGTGTGAGTGATGTCAAGTTGGCCATGCCCACTCAATCACATGCCCCCCACCTAGCCACACCCACTGAACTGGTAGTGAAAAAGTTTGAAACCCACCACTGAAGTGTGTGTATGAGCACATGCAGCTCCATTTCTGAAAGCTCATGCAAATGGAGTTTCACATGCAAGTGCACTCAGTCACTGCTTGTATGACCCGGTTCTGAATGGGTCACAGCCTGGTAGTGGGTTGTGGCCTGGGAGTTGGGGACCCCTGGTCTAGAAAAACAAAGAATGATTTCTGACAAGATCAAAAGAACAGAAAATGAAAATGCAGTTCAAAAAATAAGTGTAACTCATTAATAACTCCATAAGTCTGTTGAATAACATGTAGCATGCCAGAAAACTCTATAAAATTATAAAGGCCAGCTGGAGACAGTAGAGATATGACTACAAAGTTTACTATAATAACTTCTGTGATCTCAAATAGGATGATCTCTTTGCTCTACTCTTATCTTGAAAGAATGCTAGCTAATAAACCAATTGTTTGCCAATTGGTAAACAATTGTAAATAGTTTATTTACAATACTCTTATTTACAAAAATAGTTTATTTTAGTAAATAAGCGTATTTTTGAAAGAATTATGTCTGCATACTTTTAGGTTTCTTTAATTAGTTACGATATAGGCAAAATTATTGAAAAAATAGAAAACTAGACAATTTTATTAAGGCCATGAGTTTTATAAATCTGTAAATAATCTGTAAAAATAAATAAATAAATTTCTTTTTGTACCATTCAATATATTATTGGTAATATAAAAAAAAGCAAGAGACCTACTTCTCATACTGCACTAAGTTCTAGCTGTTTTGTCTATTTTTTTTTTTTGGCCTCCACTTTGATGCTTAGATTTGAGAGAATCAGTTGTTTTGGTTTACTGGAAGCAGCTTAATGCTGTTCTGACCAAGTTTTTTGAACTGAAACAGCTGTTCCAAATTTAAAAGTTTGGAATGGGCAATGCTTTGCACACTTCTGCAGAATAGTGCCTTGAAAGGCCATACCAATGTTCATTCTGGAATGAGGATGGAAAACCTTTCTAAAATGGCAATTAATATTTTTGTTGTGACTAGGAGATGGCTTGACAGATGATTGTAAACAGGGGTTTAGCCATCTCTAAAAACTTCTGCAGGCTTTACTACTTGTCTTGCCTGAGCAAGCTCCACTCCAGGAATAGATCCAAATTATGATAGGGCAGGCCTGTACACAAAAAACTAGAAACCTGTTAGAACTCGCCTGGACTTTGCTGGGACAGGTTAAGTGCTAGGTTGTTAAAGCTGGGTGGGATGCAAGTTCTGAAAACTATCTAACTTTGCAGACACCAACCCACAGACTGCAGGCTTTCTTCTCCTCTCTGTTTCAGCAGAGAATTGGAATGAGTCCTGACAGTGATCCAGCAAGTTTATACACCAATCTGCAATCCTGTCAGAACTCATTCCACGCTTTACTTGAACAAGTTGGCGTTGTCTTGTCCAGGCAGACTGGAAGCAAGTTCTGACTGTAATCCGGTTTTGTGTATGGAAGCCCTTCCCCCAGTTTGCATTCCCCCCACCTTCCAATTTATTTAAATCCCTCAGTAGGATACTACTCACATTTTTGAGAATCCCTGGATTATTTTGTCTCAAGTGAAGCAATTTTCTTCTAATTATTACACAAGAATAATTGTAAAGGGAATTCAGGGCGAATGCACTTTATGCATTTCCCACAGTTTTATCCTAATTTGGAGGTCAAAACACAGGTGCAGCTAAGTATATAATAGCAATGTTATTGTAAAGCCACACAATAAGATTAATTACTCTTGGTGACAGACATAAACACAAACAATTATTATGAGCTTATGTGTGTTGTGATATCTGATTACAGGTGAAGAAATCTCAGAGAAAGAATTGGAAATGTCATACTAAAAGAAGTATATACCTTAGTCTGAACTGCTGTTCTGCAAAAGTTTTTCAACATGTCACAATTTACTTCTAAGAAGAGTTATGTGCAATTTTAAACTAACAGGATAGGAATCAGAATTGATGCAAAACCATGTATCTTAATTTAGAATGTTGATGGATAATGCTCTAATTTCATAATGCAACAAAATCTTTTGAAACTGTACTAATTCTGTGAGCTAGTCATATCTTCTACATTATTTAGTCAAATAACATACAAACTGTATGGTTTTTTTTTACTTAAAATGATGTTTGGTCCCCTTATTGTTTTAAGCAAAGAAAGTGGGGTTGCATTTATTATGTTTCTTGTTCAAGTTAACGTTTACTTCTTACATGCCAGACTTTGGGACAAAGCATGTTATTATGATTATCATTAGAATGACCAGACACATTATAGTTTGCATAAACAGCTCACTTTTCAGTAGTTAATGCTGGCGAAAACTTTCAGTGGTGTTCCTCATAAATGTAAAGAAAAGTAAACATTTTTCTTTATCTGCAGACTGATTTCATAGGTGTTGAATGAAGCTCCTCCAAATGTTTCAATACATAATGAAATAATGAAAAGTACATTTTATGTACTGTTACATCTTTACTACCGTGTTTGCCTGAAAATAAGACCCTGCCTTATATTATTTTGAACCTCGAAATAAGCGCTTGGCCTTATTTTCGGGGAGGTCTTATTATTTTGGGGCGTGTGGAGCAAGATGGGGCTCCTCTTGCTGTCTTACCTGATTTCCAGCTCTGGGAAGGGCTTATTTTTGGGGGAGGCTTATTTTAGCGCATGCGCTCAAAAGTCCGATTGGGCTTATTATCAGGGGATGTCTTATTTTCGGGAACACGGTATGTAATTGCTTGTTCTAATTTTTTTACTATATGATTTCAGAATTATAAGATACTTTAAAGATATTAATACAAGTAATTGAATTAATATTAAATGGTCTACAATGGTCCTTTCCAATTTGATTCTATGATTTTGAGGGATATGCAAGAATATCAATCAAAACTATTTTTCCCAACAATACTATACAACAACCCATAATTTTTGGTACTAATCTTTCATGCCTTCTATGTTAAACTGTGGGTGTTTCCAGGGAAAAAATTACACTCATTTCAATTAATAAAACTTAAGTACATTGTTTTTTCCCCACTCTGAAATTTTTTAAAAAATCTGTTATACTTGCAAATATATAATTGGTTAAAAATGAACAACCAACAGTGTTTTTATCTACATAGCCATAAAAAGTTAAGACAAACCTATTTAAGGATATGTCAAAGAATCAGATTAACAGCAACCCTTTTATGCCATATATAGAACATGCTGAAGCAACAGACTTTAGCTTTACAAATATTAACAAGTCCTATTATCTCATAAATAGATAATTAAAGAGTTGGGAGTTGCTGTGCTGAAAAGTAAATAGATTTTCCATTGAGCTCAGTTTATTATAGCATGGGTGGTTACAAAAGACTGAACTGTTTGTACACATGATAAGGGAATGAATTCTGAGCAATGCTGAAATTTCCTGAGACAAATACATATTTTTTTCCACAAATAAAACCTTTATGAGAATTGCCTATTGAAGAATTAAAAATACAATAAAATTAACTCACAGGGAAACAAGATTTTCTCCATCTCATTTTAACACAATTTAAAAAGAAAATGAGCCAACAAGCTGGTATAATTGGTTGGTTTATTTTTTATGAATACTTGCTTTTTAAATACAGGAACATTATCTATGTACAGCTTTAAAACTCAAAATCTACTAGTTTTCTGTGATGCTAACTTTTACAAAGAGTAAAATCTTTCATTAAGAAAAGGAAAGGTTTTATAAACACTTAATTCATAATTCACCAAATTACAGTAGAAAAAAATAAATGACAATATTGCCAGTTAAAAGATTATGAGACTTCTTATAATCTTTTACCATGAGTTATAATCTTCCCAAAATTATTATCAATCACTTAATTTTTTGTATGGTTTTGGCGACTCATTATATTAATTACATTAATAAATAAATTCCTGATCTTCTTAATTAAATTTCACAATCATCGAAATTATTTTCTATGTAGTTCTACTGGGATACACATTACTTATTAAATAGATTAAAAACATAAACAGAATATATATATTATTTGTTTGCTTATTTATTTATCACCTTTATATGGCTGCCTGTCTCATAGAAAGTAGTTTAAGAAGAAAAATGGATTTCTGTGGATATAACTAATATATATATATATATATATATATATATATATATATATATATATATATATATATATATATATATATTTTCTCAGGTTTTTGCGGGTGTTTGTATGTAGGTCTTTGGTTATTCGGGTCTTCTCCCACATAAAATTGGAAGTGTCTTGGCGACGTTTCGACGAAGTCTCATTCGTCATCTTCAGGCTGGTGTTCTCGGCTTCGTGCTTCCAGGAGCAATGGAAGCACGAAGCCGAGAACACCAGCCTGAAGATGACGAATGAGACTTCGTCGAAACATCGCCAAGACACTTCCAATTTTACGTGGGAGAAGACCCGAATAACCAAAGACCTACATACATACATACATACATACATACATATAAATTGTATTGTCAGATGAAGTCTTTCTTTTTATCTGTATATGTATTTTTAAGTATCAACAAGCCTGTAGAAAACTGCTGGTGATGAATATATAGCATGAAATTGATAATATAGAGCAGATGCCACAAAACCGAGCTATTTAACATTGGGGTCTCCATCCCCCGAGCTGTGGCCCACTACCGAGCCACAGGCTATTCAGAACTGGGCTGCGGAAATGGTGGTTGAGCTCCACTCACGGTTTGAGACTTATTTAACAGATAGCAGAGAATGAGAATCTTCCAATAATATTCATAATTATAAACAGAAATGCCACATATAACTATTTCCCAGTCCCACCTGCTTTATCAGAGATTTCTGGCTCTTTGTTTATTTAAATAAGCTTTGGCATCCATGGTTTTTATTTTCACTGAAACAAACTGGTGTTTCTTTAGCTGATAATTATGGTAGTAAAGAGTAAAATAATTGATTCAAATTTCATAAGACTGCTTGAAGAAGCTTTGTAAAGAACTCTCAGTTCTTAAGGCTGACATCCAATGTGAAGGTGGATAGCTCTGGCCTAGCCCTTGCAAGGCGAAATGCTAATGTAACAACCCAGTTACTGCTGTAGTTCCAGACTGCGGGTTTCAGATTATCAATTAAACAATCTAAAAGCCCAATATGGCAAATTGAAGGCATCTCTACATAAGCAAAGACTGAGGAACAAATAGGTAGATTGGTCCTTGGAATCTCCAAATAAGGAGATGAAAGGAGATCTCCCTCATGTGCTTTGGATGACTCTTCATCATGAGGAGGCTACCTGATAGGGCCTAGGACAGTGATGGCTAACCTTTTTGCCATCGCGTGCCGGGGGGGGGGGGCGGGGAAGGTTCGCACACGCGCGCATGCCCACACCCATAATTCTATGCGCCCTGCCCTACCCCTGCTTCTGGCACGCGATGGCCCGGTAGGGCCATTTTTCTTTCTCACCTGGCTCCAGATCCTCTCTATGCATCTGGGAAGGGCGAAAACAGCCTTTCCCACTCCCTTGGAGGCCCTCCGGAGGCCTGAAATGGCCCATTTCCCAACTCCAGGTGGGACAGGAAGTGACGTTTTTTGCTGTCCCCAACCTCCAGAGACTCCTAGAGAGGCTCATTGCTTAGCAATGACAATCTCTACAGTCTCAAATGTGATTGTTGCCAGCCATTAGGTGAGGCAAGTTCCTGCTGGCTTCCCATAACTAAAGGCAGTAGGGAAGTGAGCAGGACATTGCAAGTTCCAGACCAGCAAGGAGAAGTGGCTGCTGCAAGGTATGGGAGGAAGCGAATGTGAAGTGGTGTGGAGGAAGCATGGCGAAAGTGTATGAAGGTGCAGCATGAATCAGGAAGGATGCACAAAGATGTGAAGGTGTGTGTGTGAGATGTCAGGGAAAATGTGAGAAGGGGCACTAGAGGTGAAGCATGGATCAGGAGAGGTGTGACAAAGATTGGGGAGAATATATGAATGGCTGGAATGGTATGAGCCCAGAGATGCTGGGGAAAGTTGTGTAGGTGGAAAAATCTTACCCAAGAAACCACTGAGTTTCTGGGAAAGCCAGCAGGAAATGTTGCAAATCTTAATTCTGAAGTATAGGTAGTCCTTGCTTAATGACCAATTTGTAATGACCAAATTACAACAGACCCTTCCCTGCAAACAAGTCCTAATAATTCAGTTTTCAAATTCCAATGGCTGCACTCCCCACCCATGGTCATGTGATCACATTTTGAGTGCTTGGCAACTGGCTCACCCTTATGGCTGTTTGCAGCATTTTGCAATCACATGACTTCACTTATATCAGAGGGATAGAATCAAGATCACGTGAACACCATTTTATAATGCCTTAGTAAGACCACACTTGGAATACTGCATCCAGTTTTGGTCACCATGATGTAAAAAAGATGTTGAGATTCTAGAAAGAATGCAGAGAAGAGCAACAATTAGGGGACAGTTGCTGGAATTGGGTATGTCTAGTTTAATGAAAACATATCTCAGGGGTTGCCACAAAGAAGAGGGAGTCAAGCTATTCTCCAAAGCACCTGCGGGCAGGACGAAAAGCAATAGATGGAAACTAATCAAGGAGAGAAGCAACCTAGAACTAAGGAGAAATTTCCTGACAGTTAGAACAATTAATAGTGGAACAACTTGCCTCCAGAAGTTGTAAATGCTCCAACACTGGAAGTTTTTTTTTTTTTTAATTTATATGCCGTCCTTCTCCGGAGACTCAGGGCGGCTTACAATGCGTTAAGCAATAGCCTTCATTCTTTTGTATATTTTATACAAAGTCAGCTTATTGCCCCCACAAACTGGGTCCTCATTTCACCTACCTTAGAAAGGATGGAAGGCTGAGTCAACCTTGAGCCTTGGAGAGATTCGAACCAGCAGAAATTGCAGGCAGCTGTGTTAATAACAAGGTGCATTAAACCACTGTACTACCAAGGCTCTTTTAAGAAGAGATTGTACAACTACTTGTCTGAGATGGTAGGGTTTCCTACGAGCAGGGGGTTGGGCTAGAAGACCTCCAAGGTCCCTTCCAACTCTGTTATTTGTTCTGTTCTGACTTCAATTTTCAATTTTTTTTGACGATTTCCAGTCTTTATGTCTGGGTTTTTTTACAAAAAACTCCGAGTGGATAAAATAAATTCACTTAGCATCTATTGCATTTCAGTGGTGGGTTGCTACTGGTTCGCCTCAGATTGGGCGAACTGGTAGCAGCAGCGGGAGATTCTGCCCACCCGCCCGGACGTCTCTGCGCATGTATGCGTGCCCATGAGCGAACCAGTTGCAGCCAAAATTGAAACCCACTACTGCTTAATGATTTGCTTAATGATTGTCACATTTGCTTAACAACAGTCACATTTGCTTAACAACTGCTGCCAAAAAGGTTGTAAAATAGGGCACTGTCATGTGAGATCTGTATTAACAATTGCAACAACTTATGATCATAATTCTTAGTTCAATTGCAATTATAAGTCAAGGACTACCTGTATAGTCAAAAGAAACTGAACATCCTGTATAGTTGTCTGGGTGTCTGGATTGTCTGTAAATTTATATTACTAGTGTCTCTGAGAATTTATCCCAGAAGTAGCGGTGGAAGGCTTTAAAACATTGACTCTTGCTCTACTGAATGTTTTGATAGAGTCTTCCTCTTTGTCATCATAATTCTGTACTCTGAAGAAGCTGATTATCTACGAGAGACTCAGGATTTTTTATGTATGTGTGTGTGGGGTGGTGGTGGTTTACTAATAGTTACATCTAGCTACTATATAATAGCCACAATTCTGGCATTAATTGGGGGAAGGCCCAGTAGTGCAACTGTGAAGAACACTTTTATTTATTTAGTTGACCTTGTTTTAACCCACTGCAGTTGAGAGGCTCTTGGCAGGTTACAGTCTCGACAGTAAAACTTTCACAGAAAGAAACAAAATATAAAAAAGTTATGGTATTTATGTAGTTATTTACCAAGCACATCTAAATTATATTAAAGTAACCAAAAAATCTTTACAATCCCCAAGGCATGTCTCAACTTTTGAGCACCCCAAATGTTTGGAAATTGAAAGTTGAAAAATTTGACACGCCATAGAATGTTCTACCACAATAAGTAATAATTGAGACATGGACAAAATCCTAAAACAACCGATCAAAATAGAAGATGATACCTATAATTCAAAAGTCCTATTAAAAAATTCTGTTTTAAATAATTTCCTGAATATCAGCTTGCATAAGAAATCTGCTCTCTTTTCAAAGCTGATAGTAAGAGGAATATATTAGTTTCATAGATTTATATCCCATCTTTCAATCGGGGGGGGGGGGGGGGTTCAAACTGGCTTATATAAAAATTCCTTGTCCCATTTTTCCTCACTGCAACAATATAAAGTAAGTTGGGCTGCCAGAGAATGATTGGCTGTCCTAAAGCTTCCAAGTTAGCTTCTCTGACTTCTGTGTGGACCTGAATCTGGCCCTGCTTGAAAATGATATTGGGAAACGAGATGTCCTGAAATGCAAGGAGGCTATTGTGGAGTTGACTTCTTCTTAGACAGTTTAATATAACTTTTAGAATCTCATCAAGCTTTCTTTCCCTGAAGAAGAGAGGGAGCAATAGCATTTCCAATAATGATAACTTGGAAGGAGGTGCCAGGTTTATAGGAATCCTCTGTGATACCCCTATGCATCTAAATGGCAATTCCTGGATATACTGAAACCAACAGAAAGGCAGTGATTCAGAATATTGTCCCATGGAATCCAGGATCTAGGCCAGTGATGGTTAATCTTTTCGGCACTGAGTGCCAAAAATGGAGTGTGCGCACGCCAAAGTGCCAGAACCCAGGAGAGAACAGCTGGCCAGTGTGCATGCCCACAGAGAGGGCTCAGTGTGCCACCTCTGGCACGTATGCCATAGGTTCGCCATCACAGATCTAGGCTACTACCATTCTTTTTTTCATTACTCCTATAAGGTCTGAGATTGGATTTTCTGCTCTGCTTATTGCTACTTTTCCTTTTATTGTGTCACCTTATTTCTTTCCTGGCTAAAACCTACAAAGGAACTGGCCAATGATGATATCATCAGATTACATACAGCCAAAATGTTTGGGCCTGACTTTTCTTCTTTTTCAAAGTTTAAGAAAGAAGTTGGAGAGAAAAAAGAAGGTGCCTTAAATCTGCCAGAATATTAAGACTCCTGAAGGAAAAATTGAAAAGTTGAGGCAATTCAAGGGCTGTTATGTATGTCATCAATCTCTGAAAGGGTTAAGCTACTTATAGAATCTCTACAAAATCTCCATAAACCAAGTTAAGGGCTAAAAATGTTGGCCCAATCCACTTTGCTTGAACCTTTTTTGAGGCTGCATGCCATCCAAGTCTTGCACATTACTGCGGTAGGTAGGGATAGAGCAGTTGTTATTTTACAACTATATAAATGTTGGACATATTGAATATATACTGATTTAGTTTTCTTTAATTGTTCAGGATAAAAAAGAAGTTAAAAACTTCAAACAAAAAAAACATTGATATAGCTAACTGGGCGGGATACAAAGAACTCCATTTAACAATGTGATTTATGACAGTTGTGGCTCCAAACTCAGATGAGGCTCTTACATCATTTCAACAATCTATTGTTTTAATTTCTTGCTTGATAAATAGTTCTTCAAAGCTTCAAGCAGTTCAGTACCGTCTTCAAGTGATGTAATAAAACTTTAAGGTAATCATAAAACTTGAAATTAACTAAACATTATCAAAGCAAGAAGACTTTTTAAACACAAGGTTAACAGTGCATAAAAGCTTAATATGAGTGAATTAGTGCATAGCCTTACTAGGCCACAAGCAAATTTCAGAATCATCATCCTTATTCTTTCCAAATAAAATGTTGTAGAAGAATAAGCAACTTAGACACTCAGTATATGCTCTAGGACAGGGGTGTCAAACTTGATTTCATGAGGGCCACATAGGGATTGTGTTTGAACTCGGGGTGGGGGGGCTGCGGTGGGCATGGCCAGGGTGGGCATGGTGAGCTCAACATCCCTAATGTCAGGGGCGCCTGTGATGGCCCAAGCACTCTGCCAGTGAAAATGGGCTCTCGAGCTCTGTTTTTGGCTGCAACGGCCTCCTGCAATCCTCTGCTAGTGAAAACGGAGCTCGGGGGGCCACGTGCGGCCCTTGTGAGCTCCATTTTTGGCTGCAACAACTTCCTGCAACCCTCAGCCAGTGAAAATGGAGCATGGGAGGGTCATGCGCACCCCTCCTGAACTCCATTTTTGCTGGCAGAGGCATCACTGTCCTTCACTATTTCCAGGTCAGCCCCGCGGGCCAGATCTAAGCACCTCATGGGCCAGATGCGGCCCACGGGCCTTGAGTTTGACACCCCTGCTCTAGGACATTTTGACCAAGAAAAATTTTATATTCAATAAACATTTTTTTAAAAAACTCCACACAAGAAATTATTGTCATAGAGAAAATGCAAAAAATTCAAATGAATATGGAGATAGCAAAACTTCCAAAAGGAGCAATGTAGATGAATATTGAAGGCTGACAAGAGCTGTTAACTAGTAAGAACTAGGGGTATAAAGTTAAAAGTGTGCACAATACAGCCAGACACAGCCAGATTTTTTTTTTTTTACATGCAAAACTAAACATATGGAACAAACAGTGCAAAGGAACAATTAGCATAAACTGTTTTGAAAATAACTTGGAAAAATATGAAGTACAGAAAATACTGTGGGATACATTTGCTAATGTAGAAGTGGGCAAGGTCCTAGACATAGCTTCCTGGCCTGCCTGTGTCCTTAAATGACCTGCCTTATTTTTTTCATTTATGCCTTCACTTAGGATATAGGCTATTTAAGGTCAGAAGAGAATGATAGTGCTATAGCTCCCTCCAGCAAGATAAGAGCTTGAAACTGCTAAGCTCCCACAAAAGAGACACATTCCCTTGGTTAAACAATGTTTGCTATTGACATTGCTCTGCTGCATTTCTACAGCTTTTGCTGTTTGTGCCACCCATGTTGTTTCTGAATCTGACAAATGTTGCTTATTAAATATGTTATAAATTGTAAAAATAGAAGGTCTGATTGTATTTCTGATCGTTTTGGTATTTAGTAACTAGTTGAAAAATAAAATATTTTCTTTGACATATAGTAAAATCTACATTCAGTGTATGGTCATTCAACTACAGATTGAACATTAAACACATGGACCTGTTGCAATATCAAACATATGCAACTAAATTTGAAATATTTTTCTTTGGATAAATTAGCTGATTATTTCTGTTGGTTTTGGAATACATTTAAATAATTCAATTGCCTTATTTAGATGTAAAACTAAACTAAAGTTCAACATTATCAATCAATCAATCAATCAATCAATCAGAATAGAGCTGGAAGGGACCTTGGAGGTCTTCTAGTCCAATCCCCTGCTCAAACAGGAGACACTATCCATTTCAGACAAATGGCTGTCCAGTCTCTTTTAAAAACCTCCACTGATGAATTACACACAACTTCTGAAGGCAAGCTGTTCCACTGTTTAATTGTTCTCAGGAAGTTTCTCCTAAATTCCAGGTTGGTTCTCTCATTGAATAGTTTCCATACATTGTTTCTTGTCTTGCCTTCTGGTGCTTTGGAAAATAAGTTGACCTCCTCTTCTTTAGGGCAACCCCTCAAATACTGGAATAGCGTTATCATGTCACCCCTAGTCTTTCTCTTGTCTAGACTAGCCATACCCAGTTCCTGCAACCGTTCTTTGTATGTTTTAGTCTCCAGGCCTTTAATCATTCTAGTTGCTCTTCTCTGCACTTTTTCCAAAGTTATATTTGGAAACTATAAGTACTACCAGCAGTAATTAACACCCACTTATAGTATCTTCTACTTTTACGTCTTTGAGGTTAAACAAGACTCTGATTTGGTTTATAGTTTTGGTTTTTCTTTTATACTAGGACTTACATTACCTAACTTGGTTGACTTCTAGCCTGCCTCTAGATGTTTCCTGCCCTATCTTCTGGCTGTTTGTTGATTGTCACTAAGATAAGAGATAATTTAACCCACAAACTACATTTGCTTCAGCTCTCTTTCAAATCAGACAAGCCAGAAGTTAACATAGGAAGACTAGTCCATTAGATGATAGAAATTATAAATGATTCTTTTAAAAAGCTGTTGCATGGCCGTTGCTCATTTTGGGAGAACTCAGTGTATTTAAAACTGGTCAAGTAATAATGATAAACATTCTGATTGACTGGGCTTCACATCTAGGCAGAGTATTAAGTTATACTGGGCACCAAATCAAACAAAAATATCCATTGTGCCATAAAAAAATAGTCACAAAGAGAGTTAATCAAAAATGCTGCTTGCAAAAAGTTTGAATAATTAAAGTTTTCATTGCCCAACAGAAATAGTATGAGGATAAATTCTAATTAATTTTAAACCTCTGTTATTTTAATTAACACCTATATTTTTTCAAAGGTGATGGGGTAGGAGAGAGCATGATCTATGCTAATGGCTGAAATGGTTCACTCTGGGAACAAGCAATTTGATGCTCTAATCATGCTACAACTGTGATAAGTGAACATTTAAGGGTATAAGTTGGCAAATCTAAACAAGACTCTTTGGAATAGCATTAAATTTTATGGCAGTCAGTAATTTTGACATACTTTTTTCCAGCAGGAGTCATGCTTTGTTCCAGCAGAGACATAATTTGTGTGGGCTGGGCAGTCTTTAGAACTGTTTCAGTGTGATTTCCCAGCAATTCCTTTTTCTACTCTGAAACATTTTACAGTGTACCCAACACACCAAAGCAAAGTTAATTAGCTTTTGATTTGTAAGCATACAGAGAACCTTTGTTTTGTATTTTTTTTCCAAAGGAACAAACATATTGTTATATGTACTGGAAGAGAACTGAAGTTGCTTATGCATATGGGATTCATTTAACTTTTGTCTAATGGGACTTCTAATTCTAGTTATCCTAATTTGGCATATCCCTAGCAAAACAAGACAGATCAATAGAGCAAAAACACTGGTCAGCTGGCAGAGCCAGCTGCAACAGTATCAGTTCAAAACTACAAACCTGTGGTGCTTTATTCAGCCCAAGTCTGGATACAGACCACTGGCAACAATTAAAAGGAGAAAATGTTGCCAGGCACAAGGTAGAAAACTAGAAATTGTATTGTAGTAATTCCTTGAATGATCTTAGAAACATTCAGGCTGTTATACTTTTGTAAAAGGATTGTCCCTTATTAGAAACCAGCTTGGCATACAGATCAGAGTCTGACAAAAGGATACAAGTAGAGAAGAATCAAGAGGTCATTAAGAAAAGAGAAGGTAAATCAACATATTGGGAAACTGAATCAGATACTTTATTAAATCAGATTACTAGGATGGGGCTGCTTCTGGAGATTTACTATATATTAGGACTTTTGCTCTTTGCCAAGTTCTTGCAGAGGGAAGAGGCTCTAATGGCTGAACTCCCATGGCGAAACTTATCTAATTATAGCAAGATCAGTTAGACTTGATCACATTCCTTCTAGATGATGCCTTCATTATTTGTTTGGCTTAAGGAAGAACCATGAGGGAAATCATCCTTAAATATAATTGCTGAGAGTTCTGTTTTATGCCTGGACTTGTTTCTTGTTCAGAAAAAATCGCCAAGCAAGGCGAAAGAGGCGGCTTGAATTCATCACAAATATTTTGGCAGCAAAAGCGAATATTAAAATACTCAAAGGAAAAACATTTCCAATAAACGTTATGAAGAATGGAAATAGGAAGATAAAGTTGGTCCATACACAGTTTAGTACAAGATCATGAGCAACTTGAATTAAGGTTTACTGATCTTCAAACATTTGATTTTATGGTGTGTTTTTTCCTGCTTTAAGCTTGTGAAGATCTATAAATATTTCACAACACACAGCATTATTCCAGAATCTGCCTTCTGGGGTTAAAAAAGGTTCTTCTATAAAGATCTGTCCCCACCCTCCGGAACATTCTGCTGCCAGAGGTAATATCTGTCCCCACCCTCTTGGCCTTCCAGAAAGTCCTTAAAACCTGGCTCTGCCAATTTGCTTGGGGCCCTAATGGGGTCGCTTTATGCTGGAGAGGGCTGATGGGGTAAGAGAGAAAATCCCAACCCCATGGCATCTGTCCTCTTAGTTTTTAGTCCTTATTATTAACTGTTTTTATATTTAACTATTGATCTTTCTGAACTATTGAATTGCTTCAATAGTGAAATGGGCAGTATATAAATGTAATAAACAAACAAACAAACAAATGACAGTGCTTTAATTGGAGGAATGGGGAAAAGATGGCTTCTTAAGATTTCTCTGTTTTCCTGTCTGTCTCCTTCCCAGAAATAGGCTCCAGGAGGTGTTGGTTCTGGTAGCTATGAAAAAGAGAAATTCCATTTTCTTCTTTCTATTGGTATCTAAACACTGACCATAGGTACCACTAATAAATATTTGCAAAAGCAGGTTAAATGATATAACTCGAAGATTCTTAACCTGGAATTCATGGACCCTGAAGATTAAATGGGAAAATGGAAAAAAAAACAGACCTTTATTTTCACTAAGCTCAAATGAAATTTACCTTTTTATCCAGTATTGAATGAGGGCAACACAGTAATTTCTGACCTCTAGAGTCCAAAAATGATAGTTACTTCAATAAATCTTATTAAAATTATTATTAAAATTATTATATGGATTAATAAAGCACATACACTACTAGATTACATAATGGTTGTTTTTAATGTGTTGATAATTAGATTTGATCTTAATGGGTTTCTTTTGTAATACAATTAATAGCTATACATTTTATTTTACGCATTTAAATATATTTTTTCTGAGAAAGGGTCTGACGATTTCAGCTGACTCTCAAAAGGATCCATGGCAAAAAAGCCAAGAATTTCTAGTATAACTGAAGTAATATAAACAAAGGAGAAAAGAGTATGAATCAGTATAAAAAAATAGGGAATTAGTTTGTTAAGTTTGCTTATGACAGTGTTTAGCAGAATTCTGATTAAAAGGATTTTTCTGATGACAACGCACAAAATTTAGGAAATGCATTGCAGCTTTTTCTTTTGTAGGGAGAATCCAGTTAAGATTGTCTTAATGACCTACTGAATAAGTAGGTCTTATTATTATAAGAAATGAATTAAGAGTTGAATGAATGACAAAAAATATTTATTATTAGTTGACGTAGAGAATACATATAACAAAATAAAAAAAATGGAATGTTTTGCATCAATAAGGAATTGAAGATTGATTGTTGAATGAGATGACAACAGTATATGATGGAAATAAATCATGAATGACAATTAATGAAATGTTTAATAAATAGTTTGATATTGTGCAGGGAATAAGAGAAAGCTGCTTGTGTTCCCTAGGTTGTTTAATGAATTTATGGATAAATGTATAAGGGATGTTTGTGTGTTAGTTGGGGACATGTGAATCGGTACTTTCATAAACAGATTGTAACATGTATGCTGATTGAGAAATTTGTCTGCTTTTGCCCTCTTTAGTATAAGGAAGTGACATATATCAGGAAAAAACACAAAACTAAGTTGAATGCAATGAGAATGGAGTACTTGAGAAGCAGAGCAAAACAAGATGAAATAGGCTCATAAATGATTAATAAAATGAAAGTGAGCCAACCAATATAATTGAGATGGTCCAGAAAATGAATGAGGACTGAAAAGCAAAATTTATATATGAAAGAAAAGTAAATGGGGTAAGATAATTAAGAAAACTAAGAAAACTGTGGATAGATGTGGTTGATGAGATGCTTAACAGAGTAAAAGACAATAATTGAAGGAGTTTATGGATTTGATGAAAGCAAGGTTGGTTTGTAGGGAGAAAACAGTATGAAGAGGTATAATGAACTGTATTAGTATAAATTAAATCGAGCCACTGTACATTTTTTTTCTTCATCTTATATCATGCATTTAATGTACTTTTATTTTCTTAGTATCACGTTAGGCATCCTAGTAAGCAATATATACAGCTGTTCTTCAGATGTTAAGAGTTTATTAGTCCCAGTCAACTCATATCAATCCTTTTTAGATGGCATGGGAATTGTAGTCCTATAGGATGGAAGATTGACAAAACCTTACATATACTCAGAGGTGGGTTTCAGTAGGTTCTGACCAGTTCTGGAGAATTGGTAGTGGAAATTTTGAGTAATTCGGAGAACCGGTAGTAAAAATTCTGACTGGCCCCGCCCCTATCTATTCTCTGCCTCCCAAGTCCCAGCTGATCGGGAGGAAATGGGGATTTTGCAGTAACCTTCCCCTGGAGTGGAGTGGTAATGGAGATTTTATAGTACCCTTCCCTTGCCACGCCTACCAAGCCACACCCACCAAGCTATGCCATGCCCACCAAGCTACACCCACAGAACTGGTAGTAAAAAAAATTGAAACCCACCACTGTATATACTACAAAGGTACTTTTCAAGAGGCAACTGGACTTTCTGGCTTTTCTTTGAAGATGTTTCACTTCTCATCCAAGAAGCTTCTTTGTGACAACCATGACCTGGATGACTGAGAATCTCCCTGGACACTTACATATACTATTTATTGCCCTTCTAGACTTGTAGTTATTTGTGGAATATCGTACCTTTCTTGCAATAGCTAAAGTTGGCATACACAGCACTCTCCTACAATGACATCCTTGTTCCATAAAGTTGAGAGAATGAATGACTGACTCAAAGTCATCCAGTGATCTTTCATGGCTCAATATGGACCTTAAGGATTATGCTATTTTGGGTAGATAGTGGTATTATTGTCTCTAGAAGTGATCACTCATTATACATTAGTGGCATCAAAGTGTTACTGCTATCATTTGTCTTTTGGAATTGTTTGCCAAATGCGTGCAAAGACAAATGCACAAGTGATTTATATAAATTTCTCCATAAAATGTAGATATCCCCAACCATTTCTCAAGGATAGACTTCATCGTATTGAAAGGAGCCCCACTATTGATAAGCTCAGTAGGAACTATTCTTTCATGATTTCTTCTCTTTAAAAGTAAGGAAAGCCAAGGAAGCTGCAGATTCCTGGACAGACTATCAGACAACAAATCACATTCCAGTTTCATCAGATTGTCTGGCCTCTTTCTAACTAAAAAGTACAGAAAAAAGAAGTACTTTTTTCTTTTCAACTGCTATGAGAAAAACAACAACCACAGGATAATTTTTCTGCCTGACACAAATTAGAAGATTTTCCAGCATAAACTAAGATCTGGAACTACCATATTTATCTGAGAAAGCCAATTCAAAATTTAAAAGTAGACAGAAGAGGAAGGAAAAATAGATCCAAAAAATGTAATCACAGACAAAAATTATGTGATTTACTTTACTACTGAGATTGAACCTATGCTTAAACTAAAACTTAATCGTGCTTTTAGATCAAAGTATGCCTGAACTTTTTACCTTCTTTATTTTTATTTATTTAATCAATTTATATAACTGCCCAATTCATAGACTGATTTTGGATGGCTAGTAACTAGTTAAAATAAGCGTACAGTAATCAAAACAAACAAACAAAGTGAACAGCAAGAACATAATACATGTGAGGCCAACCATAATAACTCTCGTAAACCATCACAAAACAGTTTGAATAATACCCTAGTCCAATGTTTGGGGAAAGAGTCAGGTTTTCAAGGCTCACAGAAACCAACATTAAAATCTTGGGGAAACATTCCATTCCATTCCACTCCACTCCTACAACAGAGGAGAGATACCTCCCCCACACCCGGCCCGATGACAGTGTTTGAGAGATGGGATCAAAAGCAAACCTATGAAATTGGATCCTGTGGGATGGGTAGAAATTATTGGAGATAGGTAGCCCCACAAATAACCTGGTACTGGCCCCACAAATAACCTGGCACTGGTCCAATAAGGACATTATAGGTGGTAAGAAAAAGGTGGAGGTTTGCAAAGTATTGGTGTTATATAGAATACGGAAATGTGGCCATAACTCCTACATATCTACATTTTGGACCAGTTATAGTTTCTAAATGGCAGTCCCATATAGAACACATTGCAATAGTTAAAAAAAGATATGACAAAGGAATAGCAATTATAAACTGGGCATCCTGATCCAGAAAAAGGTGCAACTGGTACAAAACATAAATTTGTACAAAGGCCCTCCTTGCCATGACTGCCAGCTGATCTTTGAGCAGGAGTCAAGAACTGAAGATGGCCCCAAGTTTCACAGTAGGGCTAGGTCCACTCTCTCATCCATTACTAACTGAATTATGAAATGAAATGAAATGAAAGAAGCCTTATCATAGACTTTTTACTGCTTTGTTTTGCCTGATTATGATAGAATTTCAGAATTCTTGCTACTATGCTGTTATAATTGAAATTGGCTGCACTCTTGGGACCAGCAGGTACTTGACATATTGTACTTACTGTATTTTTCGGAGTATAAGACGCACCTACCTTTTTTGGTGAGGAAAATAAGAAAAAGAAATCTGCCTCTGCCTTCTAGCAATTTTGCCTCCTTGCAGCAAACAGTAAATAGCCTGCTTTACTTTTATTTTTGTTTTCAGCATAGCTTGATTAGCACAAGTAAAAAAATCTGCTCCCACAATTTACCTCCTTGCAGCAAGCAGCAGAGGCCCATGCAAAACAGCTGAGAGTAAGGAGGCAGCCAATTGACAATCAACTTGTGCTAATTAGGATGTGCTGAACCTAAAATGGGCTGTTTCTTCTTGCTGCTTGCTGCAAGGAGGTAAATTGCTGGGAGGCAGAGGCCAAAGGTAGGGGGCCAGTGGGTGGGCGGGGCTACATGCGGTGTATAAGATTTCCCCACCCTTTTAGGGGGGGGGAAAGGTACATTTTATACTCCGAAAAATATGTTAGATTAACACTGTATTGTGTTGTGTTAATAATATATTATGTTCAAAGCTAAATGTTCATTTTATGGTATACAATAGCTGCTTTACTTGAGAGAGAAATGCACTGTGTTTAAATTTGCTATTATTTTGTCCACATTTTTGGAGCTTCATGCCTGTAACACAAATATTGGAGAGCAACTATGTCTGGAAATAAGAAGAGATAAGACTAGAAAATGACCATAATATGTTAATGGGACAGTGATTTACAGCTACGAGTGGTAGAGACTTCTATAAATCTTTGCTTTATATTAGGCGTCATGTGTTAAGAAGATGCAGTATTTGCTCTTACAATACTGAACCAAAGTTGCTAGATTATCCTAAAAGATCCAATCTCAAATACTAAGGCAGTAAAAGATCTAAATAAGAAGCAGGAATAGAGAGGAACTAGAGACAATGAAAGCCTGGGAGCAAAAAATCTTTGAAAACAACCAGGAATTTGAATAAAATAAAGGATTATTATTTTTTACCTGCTTGACAGAAGGACTTTATATGTCTGCATTTTCACTGTACTTTAGCTTCTACATCCATTTCCCAGCCTAGGCGGTAAATCATTTGATGGATTAGTCATCTAGCTCCTACATATGCAACTTTAACTCCTGTACCTAATTATTCCTGTTTCTTATCAATCTATTTACTAGTCTCTGTAAAACTATTAAATAAACATATTAAAATGTATTCTTTGCTTACATATTGCCATATGTCAGATATTTGTGTGTAAAGAGGTGTTATATCCTATTTTAATGACAGCAAATGCATATGTGAATGAATGTGTTGGGGAGGGTGAATCACAACCTCTAGACAAATTTAGGAACTAGAAATATCAGATGAGCTTTAGGTCTTACGAATCAAAGCTTTTGGTTTTAATTGGATATAATAATCCAATTTAGCCCGAGTTACTGATTTGTTCTGTGTTCAATTATTTCTTGCAATTCTGCCCAGGTATCAAGTATTGCCCTGGCAGCTCTTGACTTTGTCATATAACTAGACAATCTGTGACCTGCCTCGGCATCCTTTGAGAGGTATTTCCTTATCTAAACATAGAAACAGAATGACCACGGGCTTTTGTTTTTGCTATTGTTTTGGTTTTAAAACAAAAGAAGAAAATATAATTGTATTAAAGATGATGTGCATCAAAGACATAATTTTTAACTATTTATCCTCTTTTTACAATTCCAGTTCTCAGACTGGAATTGTTGGAAGCTGGCAGTAAAGGTAGCAAATGGGGATCATGTGACCACAGGACACTGTGACTATTGTAATTGTGTGTCAGCTGACAAGCGCCTGAATCGTGATCACATATCTGTGGGAAAGCTGTGGTGGCTGCAACTTTGAACAATTGTAAATCTTCTTATTCAGTGCTAAGTGAGGATTACCAGTACTGCATTAAACGAGTCAGTAAATGTTGTAGCTCTGAATACTGCCAATGAGTGGCCACAATCAAATGTGATTTCTGTTGTAACACTGTAAATAATAAACAATAAAAACTCATCATTATCATTCAGGATTGATTTAATTTCATTGAAATCTTCCATACAACAGATTTTTAAAGTATTCTGTAATATCTTGATAGACTCCATTTAGCATGAGAAAAAGAATTAAATTGCAATATTCCAGCAATTACATACTATAATATTTGAACTGATGACATAGGCAAAAAAAAAAAAAAATCATTTGTTTGGTTCATTACAGTATTTTTTTTCTATACTCTGCCTAACATTGCTTACTTCAAAAAGAATAGCATAATAGGTGGTAGGTGTATTTGTATTTTCAACAATACATTTATAAAATGCTGCATAAAGCAGTCAAAAGGCAGCTTTCCAAATTACTGAATCAAAATGTCCAGTACAGTATATCAAGACAAAGCACCCCACATATTTTTCTACACGGTGTGATACTAATAATATAGTATAAAGGCAAGAGTCCTGTCACCTCTTAGAAGACTTGCTATCTAGTGCTGAAATCCCATCGCTGCCTTTTCTAAAGTTTTCTTATATAATCAAATGTGGTTATGACAATTTATTAGCAAAGGCAGAACACAGTATTTATTATTTATATAGCTGTAAGTCCTCATTTCTCATTAACGCTTGCACAAAAATATTTAAATCACAATTGTGATAAACTTTGAGGTAATAATATTATCTAAATATTTCTTTCACTTATTTTCTCTTCTGCTTCCTTTATAGTTCCTTCTATTTCTTTATGGGTCTACTAAATAAATCTCAACAACATCTTCATTTACTGGAGAATACTAAAAGCTGATACAATATCCTGGAAAAAAATAAAATAGCTTACTGAAAAGAGTTCCCTATGGATTTATATTTTTGTAACTAAGTTCCTTTCTCAGTCAAGAACTTAATTTGTTCCCAATTGTGTACTCAATTTGTAGTCTGAATCTGAAAACACTTAAGAAGAATGAATCAAAGAACAAGTATTTAAAACTGCATTTAAATATACAACTGCTATTGATAGTAACTGTAATATTATATGCTTAACAATTCCCAGCACTACTATTGAATGACTTGCTGTTCAATTCATATTTTAAATTTAGCTGCATACTTCTTGTGGTTATTTCACTGATACAGATATAGTAATGCTGATTTTTAAAACATGTGTAACTGATTCTCTTGTAAAATAGATGGAACAAAAAAATTGCAAGATTGCTAGTAATCTCGATAGCATTTTCTTTTCACTTTTTTTAAAAAAATGCCAGTAGTTTCCAGACACTTGTCATCTTTTAAAAACTAACCTTTATAAAACTGTCTACAGAAAAACACAATATTTTATACTCAAATATGAATGCGGTCTTTATTCTCTTTTCCACTGTCAACTTTATTGGTAAGTATGTAGATTTCAATCAATCTTATACATCTGCAAACCTTGAATACGGGTAAGGGAAACTATTCCAAGTATATTTATAAGCTGTTACTAAATGAAAAAAGTTGATGTTTTAAAATAATGTTATCAGTTTTCCATTATTATGAAAATGAGGTATTCACATTATTGTGAATGAGATATTGACTACATTTTCTCCTCCACCATTATGTAATGGGCTTTTTTTTTTTTTTTGGCTACCACTTTAAAACAGATTAAGTGCAACTATTTCTTGTAGACATGGCTATAATAAATAGTTAACAATTGAATTCCACAGTTCCTACAAACGTCTTTGAAAGCCATAGCTTTTAACAAACATGCCATGCCCTGTGGTCACTTAAATAAGCCCTCTAGGTATCTACAGGACTTTAATGGTTCTCTCAAAATTACAAGAAAGTAGTTGTTTTTGCTGGAATATGAAATTATCACAAATGATAACTTCAAGCAGATGTCAATTCAACTGTGAGAGGTGGGTTTTTTTTTAAACGGTAAATTTATCATAAAGCTGAATATTGTAAGAAGTATCAAAGGACAAAATTAATAATTTTAAAAATAATGTATCTGTTTTGAAGATTAAACTGACAAAGATGTTTGTCAATTTGCACCTTTATTTAGACTGGTAATTTTCCAAACTACCTTTCAAAAAGCTTGGTGTATTGACTACAAATGGCATTACTCAGATAATAGGAAATAGATATCCATCCCAAATAATATGGTTTTAGAAACTATGGTGTATGGAGCCTGCCAAGGGACTATTTTTCTAGGAAAATTGAGTGTGCTATCCCGCAGATGTTTTTTTAAAATGGTTTTTAATGATTTTTCTGTTGTGTTTTATTTTGCTTTATTGTTTTTTTGTTTTACTTTTCTATACTTCCAGAATCACACATGTAAGATGTGAATTTAATAAATAAATAAAATTAGGTCACTAATCAATATCTTATATTGTGCACGCTATGTTCTGAAAAACAAGAAAAGATTTGTCCAAAAAGTGAGTGACGCAGTAAATACTGTCCTCTGAGTTTAAACCTTGATAATTCCTGTGCATTAGATTTATATTCTGTCTTTTTTTCTAGAAGCTCAGGGTAGAATTAACAGATATTTCCCCTCCTTTTATCCCCATAATTGCCCTGTGAGATGGGCTGAACAGAGAGAATTTGAAGCCACCAATGAGTTTCCATGGCAAGGTATGGATTTAAGCCAAATCACCCATTGTGTGATTTCTTCTGGGTGAGGAGAGGGTGAAGCCTATTATATACACATTAAATATTTAATTTAAGGAAAGTTACTTAGACTTGTTTATTATCAAATTCCTGAGGCAAGTTCTATCATTTTCCATTATTCTGCACTTTTAGACGAGATAATTGAGCAAGCAAATCCCCACCTTAATATCTTACCCATTTAAGGATACAGTACAAGAAAGTTCAGAGACCTGCAAGTGTTTCTTCCAGGTTCACAACTTGTAACTCTTTTTGGGGAAGTCCTTTCCATTAATGTTTATCTCTAAGATAAAGTACATGTAAGCCTGGAATTTCAAATCAGAGAGTTCAAGAGTGAGGCAGAAAAGGGGAGATTGGAAAGCGAACAAAGATGAGTTCCAAAAATGGGAAAAAGGAAGTCGAACTATTTTTCCTCCTAGCTCTACCATTTTAAGAGCAGACTAAATTTATTAACTGTATTTTAATTGTACCATAACTAAAATAAATAGTGACATACTTGGACAAATATCCTATTAGCGCAAAATAAGAACTCTTCTAGTCTTATAACAAAGATTAATAGGTTTGCTAAATTGCAGTTTCCTGACTACAGCTCAGCAAATGTACAAATGTACTACAAAATCTGAAAAAGCATATTTTTATTTCAATAAAACAATTTTTTCAAAAATGCTATTTAACATTTAAATTAGCACATTATTATTTATTTTCATTAAACATTCAAGAAGATATAGTAAGGAACTTAAAAAGAAAATAAAATAGAAGAAAAAAAATAAAACACAAAGGATAAATTAGGGATTTAGAGATGTCAGGGAAGATATAATTTTCCAGCAAAACATTCGTTATTTATAAATAACTAAATGTGTTATATGTTTTAGCAAACTTAAAACTCATAGTGAAACTTTAAATTCAAAATGAATAGTGAGAATTCTGGTCAACACAGCATGCATCAGTTGATAAAACTGTAGACCATGTTGAATTCAATGCATATTACTAAAAAAACTGTTCTAAATATTCTGTAAAATTAAAATACTAACTTTACACATAAAAACCCAAAATATTGGATATAATACAAATCCATGTCTTAAACTGTAGTCTGGAATGGATTCCAGTTTCATTCTGCATCAGACTTACTTTTAAGGGACAAAGTTATTTTGGACATCAAAGCCTAACCAAGGGGTGTCAAATTCATGGCCGTGGGCTGGATCCGGCCAGCGGGGTGCTTAGATCTGACCCGCAGGGCCGCCCTGGAAACAGCAAAGGATTGGCCCATGGTGCCTCTGCCAGCGAAAACAGAGCTCAGGGGGCCATGTGCGGCACCCCTGAGCTCCATTTTAACAGAGTAACAGAGTTGGAAGGGATTTTCACTGGCAGAGGGCTGCAGGAAGACATCCCGACCGAAAACGGGACCATGCCCACCCAGCACCTGAAGGTCGAATACAAACCTAATGCAGCACTCAATGAAATCGAGTTTGGTACCCCTGGCCTAACCTATATCTTAGTGAGACATTCTTCCACAGAGAGCATCAAACAACACTGCCACTAGAAAGGAAGCTATTCTACCCCAGCACATTCATTTATATCACATACAGATATTGTCACCTGGTCATGCAAGTACTTGATGCAATGGCAAAAATATAGAAAACAAAAAATGAGGAAATAATTGAGTATTTGGCATATTTTTTCATCAGGCCTAATTTATTTATTTTATTTATTTATTTGCCGTCTATCTTGCCTGAACATAAAAGTATGTTTATGATGTTTACTATTATCACTGTGCATGAATGGAGACAAATCCCAATCCTCACACTGGGCTCCAGCCAGGAAATATAAATCACACAGCATATCAATACAGAATTATTATTTTTTAATTCCATGATTTTATAGAAATTAATGAAGAGATCAATAAGAAGAAGTGGTTGCATTTATAAGATACAATCAATAACCAAAGACTTGTGCAAATTTTCTTTCATTTCCAAGTAACAAACCTCACTAGCTATAAGGGAAAGTCATGTTTCAACAACAAAACACATTATATTTCTACTGCATATAGAAAGCAATTCCAAAATTTAATGCAGACATTGCCTGGATGGGGGAATAAGATGTACCATGTAGGTCATCTCTGTAATTCATAGATATTGAGGAGTGGCTTACTTACAATGTAGTAGCCCACGACTGCTTCATTTACTTAGTCATTAGGATGACTGTTTAGATTATGACCAATGACCATCTAGACTAGGGTATTAAATTCAAGGATCCAGCCCACAGGATGGTTAGATCTGGCCTGGAGGGCCACCCTGGAAACAGTGAAAGTCCCGCCCATGGTGCCTCTGCCAGCAAAAACAGAGCTTCGGAGGGCCACGCACAGCTGTCCCAGGCTCCATTTTAGGCCATGATCCACCTGAGCTCCGTTTTCACTGGCAGAAGGCTGTAGGAGGCCATTGCAGCTGAAAACGGGGCCTAGAAGCCCATTTTCATTGGCAGAGTGCTCGGGCCACCACAGGCGCCCCCAACATGAGTGATGCCATGCAGGCCATGCCCACTCTGGCCACGCCCACCCCAGCCCCATGAGGTCAAACACATCCCTGATGCGGCCCTCAATGAAATCTAGTTTGACTCCCCTGATCTAGACAAAAAGATAGAATAGGCCAGTGTCATACATTTTTCCATTTTGAAAGAGCCAGAGATTAATCTATGAACACTTGAAGCCCAACATGGAGCTAAATTTCTTTGAATCAGTGGAATGAAGAGGAACATTTAATGAATATCATTTAAGGAAAATACAGGCTGATTACAGCTGATGGTTCAGCTTTAAAAGACTTTAAAATGGGAAGCTGCATGGCTTGACTGGCATTGTCACTTACAAAAATCATCACATTGACTTTTTTCCATTAAAAGTCAGAGAGGTTTTATACTATCCAAACGTTTTATATAAACAATGAGAAATATAATAAAATATTGTGAAACCAAGATTACTATATATGAGATATAGAACTCACTGTTCAATTCGAGGAGAGAGGAACAATTTGGGAAAAACCTGAGTAGCTTCTGTATCCTCAAAACTGACTGAAAGAAGAGCAACATCTTCTCCAGGGTCTTCATTTGCATCCTAAATACATACACAGAAAGAAAGAAAAAAATGGATTTTGATAGCAATCATAAGCTTGACCATATGAAAGATTATAAGGCCTGGCTGAAGAGGTTGGGAATCTGCTACTTTGGTCTTCTCAAAACTGGCTAGAAATAACTTGCTTGACACCAGGAATCTTAATAGAAATATACTGCTAGCAAGAATTATTCTATATATTTTAGGTACGTACAGTAGACATAAATTAAATGTCATTGCCATGAATTTGGCAGATGTCAAATTACTGCTAGCAGGCATGTCATGATATTCTTATGTAGAAAATACTGTTTTCCAAAGTCAAATCAGCTGTTAAAAAAACATCTAGCTAACTCGACAACAAGAAATGATTTTACAGTGCTGCATGAACTGCATTCCTATAACATTTTACCATGACAGTTTGTGACAATATGTTGGAGGAAATAATTGTTGCTCAATACTGGTCTAAGTGACCCTTGAAAATCTGGCAGAGTTTTTCAGTTCTGAGCACCATTACATACGATAAAAATGATAGAGTAAAAGAACAGTCATGTACAATTATAGAATCACACATCCTTCCAATGTAATTAACATCCTAGAGTATATTTTTTTGGAAAAATCATATAGCTCAGATTTGTTTGTTGGTTTTCTGCCTTTATTATTTTTACAAATAACTCAAGGCACTGAACATTTCCAACACAACTTTTTCTTCTTATTTATATGGTTTTATATTCTATATTTCTTCCTGCTTTTCATGGCTGAGTAAATAGCACTTCCTTCTCAAAATTTTCCATACACCAATATTCTTATGAAGTAGACTGATTTAAGAGTGAGTATTCCAATATACCCAATAAGCTTCCATGGCTGAGGATTGATTTGCAGTACATTTTGCTAGTCATAATCCAACTATTAAACCTTGCAAAGTATGTTGCCATACCATCTCAGCTCCATTCTCTGCTATCTCCAACCAGGAGGAGTGGGAAAATTTTCTAAGATTTTAGTTGTTGCTTTGATGAATCAATTATATGATTTGGTTTTGGATTACACAGTTTCCCATGCTTAAACGTGATCCCTCTGATTCATTCCCTTAAGTTAAGAACAAAATGTGATCTGATAATTATAAAATAATTATAGGCCATATTATATTATTATATTGCTAGACTACATTGACAGATTAGCCATGAAAACCTTGGAAAATATATTCAGATCCCATGATGTGTCTCCTATACCTACAAAGATCAGAACAATGCAAGCAATGATATTCCCGGTGATACTCTATGGAAGGAAAAGCTGGACTTTGAAAAAGCAGGATAATATTGATATTGATGTTTGTGAACTTTGGTGTTGGAGAGGACTACAGAGCATACCATGGACAGGCAAAAAAATAAAGGAATAGATCACCAAACAAATCAAGCCAGCATTCTCACTTGAGATACAAATAGCCAAGCTCAAATTGTCCTAGTTCAGACACATTATGTAGAGAGCTAACTCTATGGAGGAGGTTCTAATACATACTGGGAAAGGTGGAAGGAAAGAGAACAAGATGACAACTAGGCAGCAAAGTAGAAGGACTCAGTTATTGCAGTAGTGGGTGCACTACTGGAAGATCTGAAGGACCAGTTTACGGTCAGATTGTCATGGAGAAAATCTATGTGGTTGCTAAGAATCAACACTATTTTGATAACACACAATAAACCAATATTATTATATTATACTAATATACCATACTATATAATATTATACAGATATTATCATATAGTATATGGTATGGTTTATTAATATAATTTAATAATAGTGATTGATAGATTGAATAGTAACCCCAAAGACGAGTTAGGAAGTGTCATGGAGAAAATCTATCTAGGTGCTCGCTACGAGTTGGGATTGACTTGATGACACATAATCAGTCAGTCAGCCAGCCGGCCAGCCAGCCCGCCCATCATCATATATGTTTTCATTTAAACGGATGAATGGAAAAAAAGCATTTATTTTTGCTAAATTTTACATATATATATATAAATACAACCAGTTTGAATAATTTTCAAAATCCATAATTTTAGGACCATATTAGGACCAATTCCAATATCATATATAAGTATGAAAGTTTCAACTACTTCAGACAAATTTATTAACTATAAATTATTATTTTTTTTACCCATTCAGAGTTTTGTTCCACATAGCATCAATCTTGTGAACTCTCAAGTTTCTTCTTTCCGCTTCGTATTCAAAATGGACGGTGATTAATATTTATATTTATATATATGTAAATATATAGCATGTGTATATGTGTGTTAAAGTTCAAAGCCTTTATTGTCATTGTACATCATGTATACAATGAAATTGGTTTAGCCTCTACTGGTGCAGACCATACAGGAATACAAGACAACATGAATAATATAAAGAATAATCCTTATACAAGTGTTATGTATGTATATATCATGTGTATATGTGTGTTATATAGGTAGATATATATTTTCTTTTGAGAGCAGGCAACAACATTTCATTTTTAATGTAAGCCAATGTGCTCACAGTAAAAAATGACAATAAAGATTATCTTAACGAAAGGAACGTTGATATTTACTTATTTATCAGACAAAGAATTACCAGAAAAAAATGGAATCAGGGACAAAGGAATTCAAAAAATTACTCCAGATATTTCATCTGTGAAGTACAAAGTCAGTCCAAAGATACAGCTGTAGACTAACTCATAATCTGTAGTGCCACATTACACTTAGCATTTAGGGGCAAATAAAAAGTTCATTTCAATCCTGAAAACACAATTATTTACCTCTTGTTACAGGTAATACATACTATTATGTATTTCGGATTCCATCCTCCACCTCCTGATCCATAGCTATGACTACTCATTTTGTATTTCAGGCTTGTACAATAATGTTATGCATTTCCATTATTATGCTAGCAGCCATTTAAATCTTATCTACCAAAATGACTGATGGGTATGTTTTTTTTAATATAAGCCCTCTGATACATTTGACATTTTACTTATTCTTTTGCTGCATTCACTAGTATCACAAAACCCAAATAGAGAAATGTAGCAGTATTAATAATGACATCAAGCTTTTTTTAAAAAAAATCCAAATAATGTCAATGATGCCATAATTGATACCATAATGTGGAATATGACCACATTACCCAAACTGTGTATCACATACCCTGGAGTCCTGCAGCAACCTCACAAGAACATCATGGGATATTTTAAATTTTTGTGATGTTCATTTGGAAAACTGGCTTTTGCAATGATCATTATTAATGTCATATCTTTGTGACATTAAGGACAGCGTGAACTGAAAAATTTGGGAATAATGACAAAACATTATTTTGTCTGATTTATGAACATCTGTGTACTACTCCAAAGGTTTGCTCTACATTTTGTTTGCATTTCAAAATCTGATTTGGAATCTGCTGAAACCCAAACAGCATAAAACAAAGTTAACTGAGGTTGCCAATGACTGTTTTTAAACAATAATTTCTAAACAAGCCACAGAAGTCTGGTTTGCATGAAATCTAAGACCCAATGGGTATCTTAGTATTAATTTAAAATTAAACAAACTATATTATGATTTAATATTGTGCATGAACAAACATCATAAATTCAAGATATAAATGAAATCTACTGATCCACTGTCCTCTTCTCTCCTTCTTGTATTTTTTTGTACGTTATACATATTTTCTATTATGCAAGCATTTTATATTTTGATCATTTTTTAAAAAACAACTTTATATTGCTTACAATGCTGACAGAAGATTGGTTCCAGCACAGGCATCTTCCAATACACCAACAGGCCTTGCCATATCATGTATTGCTCCATAGCCACTCTTCTTCCACTTCAGAAAAAGTAAACTTCTGCTTGTACACTTTTGACTTGTGTATCATCAGAAGTTCCTTTAGAATTATAATTAACTTGTGGATTATGATTAAAAGCTCCTATGTTTCAAAACAAGATTAAATGTTTATACCACTATACACAGTAATTTTCATGAAAAATGAAATCTGTAGCTAAGCTAATTAAATCAGTGGTTTTCAGAATGTGGCTTCTCAGGAGGGGCACAGGCCACTTGGAGAAAGACAGGGCATTCTAAGAAAGGGGCAATCATCTTGGCATTTTTTCTTGCCATCAGAAGTTGAGCGTTGCAGCTACAACCAATATTGTGTTAATCATAGATGTACAAACAGAAGTTTCCAACCTACACCCAGTGTCTTTTATATAAATACAGCATCCAGGGGAAAAAAAGCATGAAATGATAAGAACGGTTTCTGTTTCATCCACATAAAATTTGCTTGTAAAATTATTGGGAACAGAATTGAGACAAATTTCAAATACAAAATGTTTTCTTATCTATGTAAACAAATTGTTAATATCTTTAGAATGTTAAAAGAGACAAGGGAGTTTGCTAACTAGAAATGATTTTAAGTAACATAATTTCAGGACATGTATAAGAATGTCAGAAAACTTCCTGTATATGTGTTAGGAAATGATTATTACCTACCATGTTGGGTTGGCAATATATAAGCCCTCGATATAGCTTTAAGACTGCTGTATTGCATCATACGGTGTCCTGATTGGTTAGCTCTGTAGCCAATGTCCTTAAGAGGGAACTAGAAACATGGTTTGTTTCTCTTTGCTGTTCTTGGTCTCTAATATCTCTGTATGCTACTGTTTGCAAATCCAGAAGAACTGTTTATTGTGAATGACTACGACGACTGGTAAGAAGACTTTGTTATTGGATTATACCTGGACTGTCGTTTTGCTGTCTCCTGCTTTATATGTGTATGACCTGGACTGTTTATTGGACTGTGCCTTACTATTTCCTGAAAGTAAACACAACTCAGTGTATCTGTGTGTTGGCTGTGTTTATTCGTAACTTCTCTCAATCGCTTTCATGTGCACATCCTTGCTACTCAAGAGTTACTCTGCGAATTCCTTAACAATGCTTATATGGTGTTTTTTTTTTTAAATCAGAGGATTCATGGTGGAAACATGGGACACTGCCTTATGCTTACATCATTGTCTTATCTAGTTTAATAATGTGCATGCTTATTAGTAACAATGTTCTTAGTTTAAAATTGAAGGTTTCCCCTCCTAGCTAAAGATGCAAAGAACTGGAATTGAAACAATCTGCAAAAAATGCAGATATTCTATCACTAAACTATACAAGTAGTCTTCCACTTATGACCACAGTTGGGTCCAAAATTTTAGATGTTGAATAAAGGAAACTTTAAGCAAGACACTATGTGGCCTCTTCATCAGCAACCCACAATCCCAGCTCTCCCAGTTTCAGTTGTTAGGCAACTTTGTGGGTAATTAAACAGAGCATTGGGAGAAGGCCCAGGCCTTCTGGGCATTGTGGGGCAGGGACAGGGCCTGGCCTCTCTCTCCGCACCCTGCTGGAAAGAAGAATCACGAGAAAGATGATGTTTACTAAATTTGAAGTCTGTTCCTCTAGTGTGCAGGAATACTTTTTCTTCCTACTCAGAGGGGAGGGCAAATGGCATGATGGGGAAATGGATCTCAAATCTAACATCCACTCCCCTTGCAACCTTCCCTACTAGCTACCCCACAGATTTTGGGGGGAAGCTAGCAGAGAAGATTGCAAATCGCAGTCATATGATTGCAGGGCACTTGGCAACTGTTCATAAATACAAACAAGTTGCCAAGAATCCAAAATGTGATAACATGACTAGGCGGAGGTCAAACTTAATGTATAGAGAAAACAAAAAGATGACCCTGTCCGTTGAACGACCATTTAGAGAAAAGATTCAGTCTTTTTAGAGGCACTGAATTTGTCTTAAAGACTACAGTTTTACTACAGGATTACTCTCATTTCCAGACTCAGAGGTGAATCCTATATCCATGGATCAGATCAGATCAGGTTGAAACAAACCTTGTGTACATAAATGAGGCATGAGTGTAATGCACTACACCTGAGATTACCTTTTAAAAATATTTTGAAACTTTAGCAAATCAAAAACACTTTTGCTATATCTTGTTAAAATATATATGGGTATAAATTCTTTTTGAGTTCAAATTGTAATAAATGTGGGTATTACCTCATATGAATCTTTCCTTGTTTTAAGATTTGAGGGCAGTCCTGTTATTTATCACTAACCAAAAACCTCCAAGTAGCTACCCTCAAGTTAAAAAAAAAACATTTACAAAGAAAAGGTTGGGTATTTCTCTCTTTAGTATTTTTCTGCTAGCATACAGAAAGTTTACTGAAAGCAGCTTTTGCTGCTATTTCGCTTCACTGATCCAGTTTTTAATCTGATGGATGCTACTATTTATTTTTCACTGGTTTGTATTCCATGAGTGTTAATATTTTAATTATAATTGAACTTGCATTTTGTTAGCCTTCTTTGGTTCTATTTTTTGTGGGAATATAGATCATAATGTAATTCATAAATATATAATTTTTTTGGCTTTAAAATCATGTTGTAAACTGCCTCCAAAGCATTCAGAGAAGAAAAGTAGGCTACACATTTTTTAACAATAATATTTTTTTTAAAAAAACTCAACTTATGCATTAACATTCACTAATTTCAATTTTATTTATTAGCATTATTTATATTGAGCACCAGTTTTTATTCTTTCTATAGATGAAAGCCTCAGAATACCGTTTACATTTTTGACTAACTAAACAAATGAACAATAGAGTGTCTTTTATAAAGAAGAATTCCTGGCAAGTATTGATTCCCAAACACATTTAAAACAGAAAGCATAAACACATTGTTCTCTTGCATCCTACTACCTACTGTAACTAAGATCTGGGAACTTACTGGAACTGAGAATTTATTATGAGTCAGAGTGTTAATGGCTAGTCCAACCAAAACATCTGCTCTACACCGTTACTACTATAATTCATTTCCTTTTATATTTGGAACAGAACCAAGTTGGACAGTTAATTTTTTTTAAAAAACCCAGAAGCCAAAAGGCTGAGTATAAAGAAAGAATACTCATCTAGGATAAGTACTTGTAATTTGCCCACAACTATAAAAACATGTTGCCCCAAAGGTGCTTTTTCCAAAAGTCAACAGGACTTTCTTGGGTTTTTTTCCTTTGAAAAAAAGAAAAGGCTTCTTGGATGAAAAGCAAAACTTTTTTCAAAGGCAAAAAACCCCCAAGAAAATCCAGTTGCCTTTTGGAAAAGGTACATTTGGGACAACCATGACCTGGATGATTGAGAATCTCCATAGACATCTATATGACTGTTTTATATTCCAGTTCAATGTTTTGCACAAACCACATATTTATCCACTTATGGACTTATATTACTAGGGACCTAAAACTAGGCCACAGCCAGCATGTCCTTCTTCACCTTAAATTTACCACTGCCCAGCCAACACTATATGTTACTGGAGGTATTTTGATGCAAGGACAGGAGCAAAACCAATATCAGATTAGAGAAGGGAATCTAATCAGGCCCAGGACTATACTATTGTAGCTAAAATGTATTTACATTAGTAAATTTAAGCAATTTTGTAAGCCATTTGATTCTGGAGAGAGAAAATCTTTAGTTGTATATAATGTTGATAATCCCACTACCCAAAAAATTGGCTCAAAGTTGGGAGTTCTCCTGTAGTCACTACTCCGACTTGGTGAGCAAGTAGCAGCTGGGGCCAAGAAGGCCTTTATATAGCTCCTTTGTGCCACTTATGACTCTTCCTGGAACAGTAGGCTTTACTCATAGTCATTGAAGCCATCATTTCTCAACTGGATTACTCCAATATATTCTAATGCTTTTCAAGAGCATTTACAGTGGGCTGCATTTTGTAGCTTCAAGAGATCAATAATATGATGGTTTAAGTAGTTATGGGCATGCCATGTAGCACCTCTACTTTAAGCGTTTGCCTAGCACTAGCTTATGTATAGGCTTATAGTGCAAGTCAAAGAGCTGGTTATCATATTTAAAGCCTTTCAAGATTCAGAGTCTAGATACCTTCTTTTCATATACCTGCCTGCTTGATACATTTGAATAAGAGTATGCTCTTTTCAGGTAACCTCTCTTAGGGATTGCCATCCTTAGAAATCTATTAAATAAGACTCTTCATTTCCTCTCCTCTGGAAAGTCATATATGGTGACACCATAATGCCTCTTCTTTCCTGGTCTCCAGAAAACCATATTAAAGTATGGCTATTCCCTCTAAGTTCTGGATGGCTCCCACTCTGCTGTTAATTAGAAGATCCATGAAAACCTGGCTCTTCATCTAGACCTCCATCAAGGCAGAATGAGATCCCTTGCTTCATTATGCTTGCCACTGTTAATTTCTTAGGTTTTATTGATATTATTGCAATTTTTGTGAGTTGGGCAGAGTCGGGCAGTATACAAGTTTAATAAATTATTATGATTTGTGGCATAGTCAGCCAGATGTTTAGACTGGATTGGCATTTTTAGCCACTTATCAAGTTCTTCCCAAGAACTTGGGATAGACAAATATGGATGTTTGATGGCGTTAAAGATATCATCCCAAAATGTAAGTGGTTGCAAATAAAGCTGTTTCTTTTAATTGACTGATTTTATCAATGCTAAGAGTGTTCCAGTTATTTTTGGATTTCACCTAAGGTGCCTATTACTATTGGCACTATCTTTGCTTTCTTTTGTCATAGACATTCAATTTCTAGGATAAACATGGAAGTTTACTAAGTAGGGAATTTGGTGTTCTTACCATAGAACAGAATGAAAATACAACAGAAAAATATTAAGAACTTGTGAAATGTGGTAAAATTAGGATGTAAGAATAAACTTTAGGATAGATATTAAACAAATTAGGATAGAGAACAGCAAACACAGAAACAGGTGTAAAAAAATTTAAAAAATACAATAAATGAATTATTCAGTAAAGGAAACTAGTTTAATAAAAATATTAATAAAGGAAAGTTGAAAGGAACTATGGAAGTTTATTCTTATAGTGTATCTCAAAATATAGTTTTCCTTACTGAGAATTGGCCTGGGTTTGTCACCATTCGTGAAATTTATGAAATTTATGCTGTGGTTTAGTATTATTATCTGTATGAGTAAAATATGACTTTTGTAAAAGAAGAAGTTGAAATAAATCTTTCTAGTCTGATTGAAAATCTAGGAAAGACTGGAGATTTGGTTCCCTAATCCTCAACCTTGTAACCTGAGTTACTTCTTAGGTGAGCTGATAAAAGTGCTTTTGGCTTTGGCATTATAGACTTTTTAACTTTTGTGGGAGATTTCAAAATTCATGTGAAAAACCTCCTTGCTGATTAAGCATAAGGCTATATGTCAGTATTACTATCACAGAATGAAATTCAATATCCAAAAATCTGACAGATACCTGGCTAAAAATTTTCCATGTACTGAAAGAGACCCTTCAGTAGAAAATTGAAAACAGAGTGGCATATTTGGCCCAGGATACTTGGGAATGAGAATCAGGAACAGAAACTTATACTAACTGGTAAACTGAATCATCAACAATCTGAGATGGTTGTGTCAACTGACAAAGAGGTCTAGAATCTTTCAAAAAAGGGAGCTGGGTGCATGAAAATTAGGCAAAACTATAAATGTAGAACTTCTGAGGTGTTAAGAACCTCTGCAAATCTAAACTATGAGTGAGTAGAAGCAAGTGACCTTTAGCCTAAGGGTTGGAGAGGGCTTGAATGCTTGAATGCAAGATCCACCTTGAAGGAGCATTCTGAATAGCAAAGTCTTCCTAAGGATGCAAAGGAATCCCAGGAATCTCAAAGGTGCTTTTTCAGAAGGCAACTGAACTGTTTTTTCCCTTGAGGAAGAAGAAGCAGCAGCTTCATTGGTTCTGGCAGGATGGTAGGGGCAATGGAAGGATTAGTTCTGACAGTATTGGGGGTGGGTAGAAGGATCATATTTCTTTGCAGTCATCTGGTCATTAGGACTTCCCCTGGGAGCTCTTCGGGTTACTTGGGGGTTTATCTAAGCACTCAGGGTCACTTGTATCAGAGTGTAAATGAGTGCAAATTTTTGTTCCCCAAGGGAACAAATGTCCAGTTGCCTTTTGAAAAAGCACCCTTGGAACAACTATGACATGGATGACTCAGAATCTCCACTGAATCAGCAGGGGAAAAAACTCCAATCATGGTCAGGTATAAAATTATAGCATGTGGACTAAGGAAGACCTGTATCAAGAATTACATGACAACTGATGCTATATAATAAATATTTATCAGTGCTTTCAAAAATCTACTGTTAAGATCGTCCTAGGTAGAAAAGATTAAAATTATACCTACCTATGGTGAATAATTTGTTTTTACAATATTGTCCTTGTGTCTTCAAGGACAAAATAAAAATAAAAACCATAAAAATGAAATAAAAATGAATAATGGCATCTTTGTCTCTAAGCAATCACTGTAGCGATCAAAGTTGACCTAAGGGGGATTAGCATGAACCATGCCTAGTCATGTGTGATATGTATGGATCGCAGTACTTTTGCCAAGAATTATATAAGCTCTAGATCTAGAAGATTCTAAACAGGCTATGCTCAAGAGCAGAACCCAAGTATATAAATCACAAAGAAGAATTTCCCATTATTTCCATTATTCCTACATCATATAAACATAATGCATTTTTCTTTGAGCCCTTAAGGCAGGGAGTGATATACTGTACACCGCAGAGAAATTGCAGTAATTAGTGGCATAGTAAGAAAATAAATAAGCAAACAAGCAAAATTTTTAAAACACACTGGATTATTTGTGACGTAGTGGGAAAATAATTATCTTCATTAGAAAAATCCGTATTTCTTGAAGAACAACTTTATTAAAACATGCTAAAACAATAGTTAAAACTGATACTCAGAATTATTGTAACCAATCCTCCAATTGGAGTCTAACTGAAAGACATTTCTTTATTTTCCACCACACAAACTCTTCAAATTCCCCTTAATTAAGTGCATATACTTTCAGAAAAGTGGGTGGTTTCTTTGCAGCATATAATCCTCACTGATGATTACCATGGTTTTGTATTGTAATGATAATACCATAATATCAATTAACATTGTTATATGTTCAAGCTTGTCATTAGCTGAATGCACACAGCACATCTGCACTATCTAAGAAAGCTCATCAACATTTATCATTTGCAGATAAATTTGCGGTATTTTAATTTGCCAAGTGGTAACAGCACACCCAAACAATTCAAGATATAAGGGAAAAGAAAAACATCTATCTAAGGATACTGAAATCTTGGTATCAAATCATTTTTTTACCAGCATAAAGAGGGTGGGGTAGTCATTAAAACGAAACATAATGGATCAAAAACATATATTAAGAGGGAAAATGGAAATGTACAAAAGGATTATAAACAAAAGATATAAAAGATGTATAAATTGAAAACTACTTGAGTTTTCAATTTATAGTTTTAGATCCTGTTAAAAAAACAGGATCTAAAAGTAGGGTTTGAAATCTAAAAATGAGAACTGGCAACATCCAAGGGAATATAGACAACATTATAGCATAGATTTAGACTTGTTTAACAAGATGATGGGGTGGATGGATTGATAGATAGACAGACAGACAGATGATGGATATTATTTAGCCTATTCATTTTAAAGACTTTGAATAGTGAGTCACAATTTTTTTTACTAATTTTGACATATGCTAAGCGCACATCCTAAATTCAAATTTATATTTAATTTATATTTCAGCTGCTAAATCTAGTCATTTTTAAGAACATCTATTTAATACATTTGCTGTAATACATTCTCTTGCTGATCTGGAATGTGGCTTCTCCCTCCAGGGAATTCAGATAACATTCTACCACATGCCCCTGGCAGAAGCCATTTCAAGCCTTGTGGCATATATGCCATGCCAGCCTCTCATGCACCCTCCCCTGCTCAACAGTAGCCACTTGTTGCCTTTGTGCCGCACTATACCAATCACTTGTACACCGTCAAGAAAGTAATATTATTTGTTGTTGTTACTTAAGGCAAGTTCATATATTTTAAAAGTTTTCTCTGAGCTTCAAGGACACAGTATATATGATTCTTTGCCACATAAAATATGTGACTCCCTAATCAGTATGGACAATAGCTTTTGTTTAAAGAAAAAGTGAAGCAATTAGAAAACCACATTACTGGGAAGATTTGGCATCATTAAAGTGAACTAAGGAATTACAAGTGATATGAGAATCAGTATGCTGTACGTTGAAAACATTTAGATTCAAATATCGTATTGCCACGATGACAAGAATATTGTATAGATTTCCTCAATGCTCTTTTTACACACTGGGACTGAAACTCCTAAGTGGTGGGGATCCAGTTAAGGAATGATATTGTCTACTAAACAACCTTCCACAGATAAAGTTGTAACTGTGGCTCAGCCACAGTTTATTACTGTGATCATTATAAAACTTTTTAGAATGTCATCTCAGTCATATATGGGGACTAACCTCTTCATTCACGTATTTCCCATATTTATAATGTTCCAAAGATATTAGCAGCATTTAATTTCAACTGTGTTTTGGGCCTTTTAAACTTATGCCTCAAGTAGCTGTTTGCAGCTGTACTTCAATATGTTTGTTCAGGCCATATTGTTGTTCTGTTGGTGATAAGTAATCAATCATCAGGACAGAATCAAAACCTGAATAGGATCACTTATTTTCCTTCTCCGTTTAATACAGTGCAAGCCCCTTTCCAGAGCTCTGAATACATGATGAGATTTAACAAGTCCAATGTGTTGTGATCTAGTTTATTAAAACCCAAAGTAGACACATCGTATAAATAGGTATTATTAGAATGATTTTAGTTGAAGTTAATGTTCTCTTGCAAAGTGCACCATGAATGCTAAAACTGAAAAAAAAAAACTGATTTGGATCTTGTCCTGCAGTAATCTCCATTTGAGATAAAGCAACTCACAGCCCTAGGGTTCCTTCAGTATGATGATTTATGTATTATCAGAGAGGCATCAGTCAGCTAAGATGATTTTTCCCATCTGTCTAGAATTTTATACAAACTGAAAACATTTTTTTAGTAGAACAGAAGAAATTTCCCAGCTCAAGAAATAAGAGCATTTTTTGCATAACTGAAATAGAGGAATAGAGGAATGTGGAGATAACTTTGATCACAGAATGCAGGATCCATTAAGGAGGAGAAACAACAACATAGTCCTGGAAAAGGAAAAAGGAGACAAAATATTGCCACTCTGATTCTCTTTGGTATAAGAGGGGACAAAGGGAAACTCTGGCAGGCTTTTTAAATTTTGTTATTAAACCCTGCAATTATAAAGAAAAGTTCCTGTAATCTTTGCACTGACAAGTTTCCTGGCCTGGCCTACCCTCGAAGGCTGACAACTTGGTAACAGAAAAGTTCAGGGATTGAGAGAAATTTAATTTGAACAATACTTATTTTTCCATAAGCTGAATTTTTGCTTTGTTACAAAATAGCTAGCAATTATTAGTATTTTACTGAAGCCTCCATGGAATTCCACCCCACCCCATCAGTCCTTGTCCTATTCAAACTGTATTTTTCAATGCTATTCAATGCTATTTTTTCTTTTATTATAGTACTCAGCCTTCTTTTTTTAAAAAAAAACATTCCACTGTAGGATGATTCTCCTGTTTCTTATATGGCAACCTTCTTAACCAACAATAAGATGATAAAATTGACCCAAAGACTGAGGAAGCAAGAAATATTCTTCTATATGTGCTAAAATAAAATAAAAGGTCTGCACATGGATTAGAGAACAAGCAAAAAGTATATGATGTCATCAAGAGAGTAAAAAAATTGAAATTGAAATGGAAATAGGCTGGTCACATAGCAAGAACTTCATGGCAGGTGGACCAAGGCAGTCATAGAATGGATCCCACTTGATAAAAGGTGCCTACAAAAGAAACCTAAAACAAAATGGATCGATGACATCAGCAGGCATTGCAGGCCCAATTGGTAAAAGAAAGCTCAGGGCTGTATTGGTTGGAAACATGCAGACGAGGCCTTCATCCTGCAGTAGATAGGCAATGGCTAAAATGACAGGGCACTATGTATTTTTCAAATAACTACTTATTTTCAACAATAAAGTTGTCCATAGATTCTATTGACATTCCTTCATTTTCCCATAAATTACTATTGATGCACATATTTATTAATTATGTATGCTTTATTTCTACAGGTTTTTATCACACATGAACAACATTAACATTCATTAAGATACAAGGAAAGAAGCTAGACTGAAGAAAAATTCAGGCAAACAATGCTTTTAAACATCTATCTGGACTCTTTCCTATTTATAGTTTTCCTAGTTCTGAACCTGCACTAGTATTTGCCACTTGCCTGCTTAAAGATTCCACTGGTGATCATGACAGTTAAATTCTAAGTATCTGAACTTATGACAGTTAAAAGTGATTGTGTAAAATGGAGATGGCTCCATTTGCTGTTTTCCATACAGTCCAAATGTCTTATCTAGGTCACTTTTCCACACATTTCATTCCTCAAGTGACAACAGGAGAAAAATCCTTTTCCTAGTGTCTATTAAGCATGATACATATTATTATTATCATCTGAAAAAATCCAGCTATCTGTATATGGGTGAATGCTTCAAATGGGCTGACAGTTATATTTTTCAGTCAATACCAATAGCACTTAGACTCATATACTGCTTCACAGTGCTTTACAGCCCTCTCTAAGCAATTTACAATGTCAGCATATTGCCCCCAACAAACTGGATCCTCATTTTACTGACCTTGGAAGGATGGAGGACCAAGTCAACCTTCAATCCAAGAAATATATTGAGATACTTCATTTATTGGATACTGGCATTGTATCTCAACTAAAAAGGAACTTTTTAACATAGAAAAGCATAGCTATAAAATTTCAAGGACATCTGGGAAGAAGCACCCTCTTCAATATATTAAAAGTCCACATCAGGCAGACATGATTTTCTAATGTTCACTATTCCTTTCCTTTTCCTTATGTTAAGACACAACTTTATATTAAAAAAAGATAAAATGTATTAATAATAATCACTAATATTTCTTTTTATATCAATTTTATATCATAATGGTTAAATTTTTTATATTAACTTTTCTGAGATTAATCATCTTAATATTTTAAAATTAGAATAATATCAATTTTAAAAAGTGTCTCTATAGCTAACACATGAAATACAGTTGCAAGAAAAAGTATGTGAACCCCTTGGGATTATGTGGAGTTTTGCATGAATTGGTCATAAAATGTGCTCTGAACTTCATCTAAGTCACAACAATAGAAAAACACAGTCAGCTTAAAATAATACTACACAAACATTAGATGTTGCCATGGTTTAATTGAACATAACATATAAACATTCACAGTGCAGGGAGGAAAAAGTATGTGAACCTTTGGACTTAATAACTGGTTGACCCTCCTTTGGCAGCAATAACCTCAACCAAATGTTTCCTGTAGTTGCAGATCAGACCTGCACAACGATCTGGAGTAATTTTGGACCACTCCTCTTCACAAAAGTGTTTCAGTGTAGCAATATTCTTGGGATGTCTGGTGTGAATCGTTCTCTTAAGGTCACGCCACAGCACTTCAATCGGGTTGAGATCAGGACTCTGACTGGGCCACTCCAGAAGGCGTATTCTGTGCTGTTGAAGCCATTTTTTTGTTGAATTACTTGTATGCTTTGGGTCATTGTCCTGTTGCATCATCCATCCTCTGCGGAGCTTCAGTTGGCAGACAGATGGTCGTATGTTTTCCTGCAAAATGTCTTGATAAACTCTGGAATTCATTTTCCCATCAATGACAACGATCCGTCCAGGCCCTGAGGCAGCAAACCATGATGCTCCCTCCGCCATGTTTTACAGTGGAGATGAGGTTTTGATGTTGGTGTGCTGTGCTGTGCCTTTTTTTCTCCACACATAGTGTTGTGTGTTCTTCCCAAACAACTCAATTTTGGTTTCATCTGTCCACAGTATATTTTGCCAGTAGTGCTGTGGAACATCCAGGTGCTCTTTTGCAAACTTCAAACGTGCTGCAATATTTTTTTTGGACAGCAATGGCTTCCTCCGTCGTGTCCTCCCATGTACTCCATTCTTGTTTAATGTTTTCCTTATTGTAGATGTGTCAACAAAAATGTTAGAAATCTCTGTATCAGAGATTTCTGTAGGTCTTTAGCTGACACTCTAGGATTCTTCTTTACCTCATGAAGCATTCTGCGCTGTGCTCTTGCAGTCATTTTTACAGGACGACCACACCTAGGGAGAGTAGCAACAGTGCTAAACTGTCTCCATTTGTAGACAGTCTGTCTTACCGTGGACACATGAACATCAAGGCTTTTGGAGATACTTTTGTAACCCTTTCCAGCTTCATGCAAGTCAACAATTCTTGATCGTAGGTCTTCTGAGAGCTCTTTTCTGCGAGGCATGGTTCACATCAGACCGTGCTTCTTGAAACCAGTAAACCCAAAACAGGTGTGTGTTTTTAAAGGGAAGGACAGCTGTCAGCAACACATCCAATATCATCACACTGATTGGAGTCAAGGTTGGCTCACTCCTGGCTCCAATTAGCTCTTGGAGAAGTCATTAGGCTAGGGGCTCACATACTTTTTCCTCCCTGCACTGTGAATGTTTACATGTTATGTTCAATTAAACCATGGCAACATCTAATGTTTGTATAGTATTATTTTAAGCAGACTGTGTTTTTCTATTGTTGTGAGTAAAGTTCAGAGCACATTTTATGACCAATTAATGCAAAACTCCACGTACTCCCAAGGGGTTCACATACTTTTTCTTGCAATTGTAGAAGCAAGATTATGGGGTGGATATATGGAATGTTCATGCAAGGCAATATAAAAAGGATAATTTTGCAAGGATTATATTTCATTTTAGTTAAATTAAATATTCCATAGGTGCCAACTGGAGATTTTGAGGTTACTATATTATCTATGACTGTATTGTGGACATAATATGAAAAATATTATTTTTTTTCCATTATAGTCTAAAAAATAAAACATAAATAATCTGAGATTCCACTAAGATTAATTCATACAAAATGTTACATATAAAAACACATATCTATGCCAACTAGAAAACCTGCTAATTACAGATCTATTAGATATTAATTTTCAATTGTAACAGATCCTCTTCAATTCAGACAATGTAAAACTCATCATACTAAACTCACTCTCTCATACTACAGAATTTCCATTCCTAAACAAGATTCAAATATGTAATGATCCCTCAGCATGATGGCTTTCTTAATGACATGGATCACACCTGTCTGTATAATGGATTCTACTAATTTCTAACTAATTTCCAAAACAAATTACATAATTATATTTTTAAAATGTTAAAGGGTCAAACACTGTTCCTAAGTCTGTTCATTTTTTCCCCTGTAAACACCCTAGAAAATTAATATCTGTAAGCAAATGGTAACAACATTAGCTTGTATTTAAAACTTGTTGAAGCTAATTCATTTTTACAGATTTGGCACTCCAAGACTACAACAAACATTCTAACAAAGTGCACATGTACCTACTTACTGATTTCAGAATGTAAAGAATGGATAGGTACTGGACCACAGGAAGAAATAAGCAATCAGTCCTAGGCCAAGTAAAGTTTCACTTGAAATGAGCATGAGCAAAAATAAACTCACATACTTTGGGCAAGTAATGAAAGAAATGCTGGATTACATCAAGGGTCATGTTTGGCAAGAATGGGGATAGTTAAAAAAGTAGAAAACAATGAATGAAGTGAATGGATGTTTTCCTGAAATTTCTCTAACAGATGTATGGGTTATTCATGAAAACTAGAAGGAATAATGTTTGTCAAGAGAATTAAAGTAGTGAGAATTGAGTTAAATTTAAGGCACATTCCTAAGTATACACACAGGTATGAGTGGGTGCTTTGTCTGATGATTACCGTAATGCATTTTAGCAACACAATTTCCCTTCCCCCTACACACATACACACACACAAAACCCTACTGAAAGGTACAGATTAATCAGTTTAAAAGAGCTTAATCTGGAAAAGTGGATGTAAAACTGCAACTTGTTAATAATAAAAAATAATATTTAATAAAATATTTCAAGTCATCTTTCTCCTTCAATTATTTAGGATTTAAGTCCTAAGATATCTCTGATTCCTTATATATTTTTATTCTATTATTTATTATTAAATTATACCATACTGTTCTACTTATATTGGTAAAGACGGTTTACACTACCTAATAGCATTTTCAAAGACATTCTTACTGCTTGGGTGGATAGAGAGGTACACTGAGAATTTTCATATCTTTTTCTTTTTCTTTCCCTTCATATCAGCACATTAGACATAGCAGAATTTAATACATATGTGAACACTATATATTCATTTTTCATTTCCCTAAGAAGAATTTAACAACCTCATAGCATCTATGTCTCTGGCTTGAATTCAACGGCTTTCCTAACTACTGAAAAGTATGTGTACCTCCTCCTCAGTTAGCTTGTTGACTCACTGACAAAGTTTCAAAGGCTTAAACAGAATCATTTAAGTCTATTTGGATATTAAATGTCACTTTGAAAACTACTGAAGGATTTTTTAGGGAAAGTTACATGTAATGCTTATCACTTATTCTGATACTTAGACTGAATTCAATTTTTGCAAGGTAAGGCGTATGAAAATAGACAGTACAGACAAAAGAAAGATGCAGAACTGTTTAACAAGCTTTATGAAGTTTCAAAGAAAGGGGGGGAATGAAGACAGAAAAGAGAAGAAAGGGGAGGGGATGGAAAGGAGTTACAGAAAAAAAACCAGGAAGCATTGGAATTCATTTATTTTGAAGAAAGTGGTAGCTCAAGTAATAATGGATTATTTTACCTTGAGAAGGTAGGTAGGGATATTGCTGAAGTCCACTGGCAGTTTCAGAAGGAAACGAGCTGAAAATTCACCAGTCTATCAATTTAAAAGAACAGAAAAAAAGGAACTCAATATTGAATTGAGCATTTGCATTCCTAATAATCTGGAGAGACATAATTGAAACACACTGAACTTTTAGAGTTGTGTAACACAGTAAAAGCTAGTCATATAACAGGCAAGGTGTTTACAGGAAAGCAGACTCCAATGATAGCAAGATTATCTCCCAATTATGTCATTGCCACCTTCCAATTATAGTGATCATTATAGTCCTCCTCAGGACTAATGGAATTCAGCTCTTGTGGCACCTTGTATTTCAGCAGATGTATCAGTTGTATCTTTCCTTAGGGGGAAAAAAAGGCCAAATATAAAACATGCCCTAGTCATATCTTTTAGGTACTGAGTAGTCTGCATATTCTGTCAGTACCTAGAAACAGTTTTTTGAAAGAACTAAATGGTAACTGATGTCACAAGATTTAATTATTGAAATCTCCTATGACTCATTTCTGAGCATTGAAAACTTTTGAGATTTTGCATCCCTCCTTAAATTTTATGAGATTTCGTGAAAAAACACCCTTGCAACCCTCGCAACATTTCAACAATTTTTCATTAATTCTTCTAATTAAATTGCATCTCATGTGCTACTGTTTCATACAGGTTTTATGAAAGGATTAACTAATGTGTAATTAAAGCTTTTTAATTACTATATAAGGATCATCGCATTCTCAGATTATTACACATTGTGAAAAAACAAGGGTGGATGATTAGCTCCATTATACAGCAAGGCAATTCTATTGCCATATTATTTTGGAAAGACATCAGACACTTTTAGACAAATCATTACCAATTTAGTCACACCAGGTGTTGCATATTATAATTCATTTAATTCATAACTTTGGCCATTCAACAGAAGAATCATTTAGACAGGACTGTACACCCCTCAAGTTAGGCAAGTCAGGAAACAAACTCCACAAATCTGACTAAAAGTAGTTTATTAATAGACCACTGGGCCATAGACCCCTGGTCTATGGCCCAGTGTCGGGCTGTAGCCAATTCGGAACCGGGCCATAGAAATGGTGGGCAAGCATGTGCACAAAGCTGCACTTGTGAAAGCAGCGTGCACGGAACCATCCCCTCTCCCTCCACACCCCCACCACTGGCAGTCTGCCAAGCCGGAAAGGTTGGAGACCACTGATATAGACTATAGTAATACCATCTTGAAAGCCTGAACATTCCCTTTATACTTCTAATACAGGTAGTCCTTGATTTATGACCACAACTGGAACCAGAATTTCCATCATCGTTGTTATCATAAGTCAAGTCAGACCCATTTTACGACAATTTTTACAGCTATCATTAAGTAAATCATGTAGTCATTAAGCAAATCCAGCTTTCCCAATGGATGTCGGCAATAAAGGTCCTAAATTGTGGAGGTGGTGTGACAGTCATCAGTTCGAGTACAGGTCATAAGTCACTTTTTCTGAGACATGGTAACTTTAGAATATCATTAAACAAATGACCATAACTTGAGCACGACCTGTACTCTAATGAATTAGGCAAGAGTCAATATTTTTTCTTTTGTCACAGGATAATGGCTTTGTGTGGAACCTTAAATTATGCAGATATGCATAAGCTTACCATATAAAAATACTATTTTAAATTTAACTATTTAATAGTTTATTTCTAATAATTTTATTTTTATTTTTATTTAATATTGTTTTATTGAATATGCAGCTCAAAATTTAATTATTAAAAATAAATGGTATATAAACATAATGAAATAATTTTATCCATTGTAGCAGTCCACAAATTAATGTATCATTTTAAGGAGTTACTCAACCAGAGATTGAGAACTCTGGTCTTTAGCTACTTACTGAAACTAAAGAGTCACTCTGTGAGTGAGATGGACAGTTTCTAAATTTGATAAATAAATAAACAGGTTTCTATTCCGCTTTAAATTTCTGCTTACAATAAATAAATAAATAAATACCCAGAATCATTTCCAATTATTTTATTTTTACATGCTGTATGCTATTTCACAATGGTATACAACATGTTACTATGCAATCTGCAATTCATTCACAGACAATTTTCTTGCAAATTACCCTGAAAGCTGTTGTCTTTTAAAACTGTCTCTTTTATTGGAAAGAAAAGGAAGCATTTCCAGCTCTGGACTCTTACATTTCAGTTCAGCTTGCAGAATTTATTTAATTAAAATAAAACTATTTATTAAATGTTAAGATCAGTGAGAAGTCAGTGCTTTGCTGCATTCATAATGTTCAATTCCACATAACTGTTAGCCATAGTTGTTTACCTAGGTAACAAGTTCAAGCAAGGTAATGGAATAAAATTGCTAAACTGCAGGAAGGGAGAAAAGAAACAAGGGTAACTTGAGGACATCTATTTTAAGAAATACACACCTAGGACAAACATCTCCTCCAAATCAGGTTATAGTTACTATGGAAAGGAATCTCTAGTAGTATTCTTCTGTTGTTGTACTCTTACCCAGTTGTTCTTTTTGCCAGCATAAATTTCCATGTTCTCTCCATATTGAGGTTCTTCAAGTAATGTTTGATATTCAAACATGAGCCGAGAGCTCTCACGTAATCTGCTGCATTGAAACTGGTGATACTGTTGTACAAGTTCCTTTACAACAAGCAGGAGGCATTCAGGATTTGAAGGATTCCAGCAGGCCAAATTCTGTTCAATCAAGAGACAGGTTAACACATGAATAATGAAATGTAATTGTATTTGTATTGTCCAAAGTGAGATTTGGACCACTGATCAACTTGAATGCTCTTTTATTTGCCAGAGAATTGATCTAATTGTTATCACTGAAACCGATGGATCTTTCAGTTGTGGTACTCTAGATTAAAAATAAAAAATAAAAACAGTTGAGCATTCACAGTATTTTCCTTTTCTTTTAGTGAAGGCATATGAGCACAACAGGGGAAAAAAAGTGACACACCTAGTATTTTAAATTCTCTGACATAGATTTGTGCTCAGCCTAACATCAAATTCTCTCAACAAACTGAGATAGGATTTATACCAGGTCCTCCTTGAAGGTTAGAATATTAGCAGAACCTATATACATAAGAAATTCAAATCCATGAGATTTGCCTTTTTTACTCCTGCGCTTTCAGTGCACTGGAGCGGATGCCAATCTCCTCTGAGAAAGTGAAGCAGTCCTCACTTATCTTTGTTACTAACTACTAATCCACTCTTATATTTATCTACTCAAAATTTTGGTAGAAGGGAAAAAATTTAAAGCCGGAAAATATGGGCAATATCAAGGCAAATAAAGCATCTATAGATTTCCTATTCTTTGTATCTGGTCACAGATATACAGTAGTTTATTTAACCCAGTAAATTCTGATCACCTAGCCCATTATCTGCTCCCATAATCTAATAATACATAAAAGGCTACTATTTTTATAGATTTGGAAGGCACACAAAAGGGTAGAAACATATGCAATGCACCATCAATTTGATTCAGATAGAACTCGAGTTATAACCTCATATTCAGCAACCGTTCATAATTACAGCAGTGCTGAACAAGGGGGACTTATGATCGCTCCATGAAATTGTGGCCATTGCAGTGGTCCAACAGTCATGTGGTTGCTATCTGGGTACTTAGGTGCCCAGCTCACAATTATATCACAGTGAGCTGCAATCACACAATCGCCATTTGCAACTTTCCATGCCGGCTTTCCACAAGCAAAGTCAATGGGGAAATCAGCAGGTAAAGTTGCAAGACATTCCCGTGAGTTGCTCCTCTCCTTTTTCATCTGGGGAGTCCTGCTACAGAAATTCTGGTTCCACTTGACATCATAACCCAAGGACTATCTGTATGGAGCCATTTTGATCCTTATCACTGGAGTACTCAGCCTCAATATAACATCTTGACATAAAAAAGTAAGATTTTACAATACTCTCAACTGAAATTCAAGAGGCTGCTTGCTTTGGCCAGCTACTGAACTGGAAAAGCTATCACGAGTGTCCTTACTTAAAGGCCAGTGAAGCAATCGCTGTGATGAAGATCAGCTTCATGGTATTTCCTGTAATAACCTCAAGAGTGTTTCAATCAAAACATTCCCTTCTATCATCACCAATACCCTATAATGTTCTTTTATTTCACTAACTCCTGAACCAAATAAACTCTTATTCTGTCTCCTCTGTTGTCTGTTTTCATCCTATCAATTAACTCTAGTTGAATTCTGTCAGCTGTTTTTCGCTTTGTCAACAAATTCTACCCATAATTATATAGGCTTTTTTTTTGGAATATATATATATATATATATATATATATATATATATATATATATATATATATATATATATATATATAGGCTTTTTTATGCTACGATTTATTTCTCAATCTTTTTTTTTTTAATCCGAGGAACACAATCTAAGATTCCAAAGATCTCAAACTATCTATAAATGCTTTTTCAGCTATCTGAAACTTACAAAATTTGATTTTCTAATACACTTGGAGCGGAGACTATATTTAATTTCACTTGCCTGTATATATAAATGATTTACATACAGTTTTTTTTCTGTCTCAATTCATTCCTTTGCAAACTGTGGGCTTCAACATTTTGGAGGTTAAGAATCTTTATCTAGAAAAATCTTGTGCATTCCAGTTTTGTACATGCATTTGTGAGATATTTAACTTACATATGGACTTTGGGCATTTGTACTTTGAACAGCTAAGAAAATACAAATGATTTGGCATCTGATATATATTGAATTAAGATTAAACTCATTATCAATCATCTATTAGACTTGTAAAAATAGTTTAACAGAAAAGTTTCCCACCTTTCTGAAATACAGACTGTGTTCTTTAAAAAAACACACCTTACATTACACAATTAGAAGTTAATCAAGATATGCAAACTTCCATTTCTTTTATCAAGTTTTAAGTAAATACCTTTTTCATCTGTTCTGAAAAGCTGAAAGCTTAACATGCCTGCTAACATTCATACTCAATAAGAAATGGAAATAATCTTTCTCCTATAATTATCTGATGCACTGTATCACTAATGTTTTGTTAAAGATGGTATCAACATTTTACTAACTGTTCTATATAATAAAAGAATTTTTCCCAAGTATTATTGAGCTTGAGGAACTTCACTCACATGACATTAAATAAACAAAAGAAAAAAAATTGGTGTCATTTATTCACCTCAAATGACTAGTTTGTTTTTCTCAAGAAGTTTTAAATGTTGCATCAAAACTGAATTTTATTAACTTTCCCAGTCGGATTCATTAACTTTAAGACATGAACAATTTTAACTAAATTTAGTTCTAAAGCCAAGTAGATTTTTAAACCTCTCCCCCCCCCACCCCCACAAACCCATAGCAGAAAAGTCACAAGGAAAATTTTAAAAGTGGCAAATTATACAGGGCAATTTTACTATATTCACACTAGATTAACAGATTCATAAAACCTGCAGTAGATAGAATTAATTTTTAAACTCCTTCTCTAGAGATACTTTTATTCCCCATTTATACTCACGTATTATTGGAGCTGCAGGAAGGCATATTACTTAGACTAACTTTTCAAAGTATTTTCTGACTTTATCATTTTTCTCCAAGCTTTGTATAGAAGCCTTACCCTATTATGTCAACGTTGTGGGCCACAAAATAGTTTCCACATTTTATTTCTTTAAACATATCCTTAAAATATATATTCTTAATTACTTATACTACAATTCTGTAGCAGAAGTCAATATTAAGATATAGTTGTGCCAATGTCAGTATTCCAGCTAGATGAGTAAACACACTTGTACAAGAGATATCTTAAGATATCATATCTTAATCACAGAGAAATACGGTATCATTGATTGGGTGGCACCACAAGGATATGGCAATCTACACTGGCAGAAGCATCATGCAGATGACTACCTTATTTCCTGGCGTGTTTCAGGCAGTATGATGGAAGAGAGTTTTCTTGTCTTTACCACATGCCTTCAAACAGGCATTTTACAGATTACTTCCAGGAAGTAATCTGTACACTTGATTTTATAAGTTAATATTAAAGAAGGAGAATGCATTTGCAACTTAGGTAAAATTTTAGCAAGGGATCACAGTGCAGGGAACATTTTCTTATTAATTTGTGTGATTTTTTTTCATGTAAATGCTGCATGTATTATTTAGATGAATGAAATTTTTGTAATGTAAGATTGTCCCCATTTCTTCTCAGGTTGGTAGGGGATAAAGAAAGTAAACGGATGATAAAGATCAATAAACTGGTTAGGAACAAGAAATAGGAAGAATGTAGCATTCTAAATTAGAATCTGTGATTAGCAGTCAGTGCTATTGTTGGGCAGCAGGAAACAAAGTAAAAACTAAAGTTCTGTTGCCCTTGCCTATATGCTAAGTACAGTTTTGGATGGGACAGGACGGGACAGGACAGGACAGGATAGAATAGCAGAGTTGGAAGGGATCTTGAAGGTTTTCTAGTCCAACCCCCTGCTCAGGCAGGAAACCCTATACCATTTCACACAAATGACTGTCCAATCTCTTTTTAAAAACATTCAGTGTTGGAGCATTCACAGCTTCTGGATGCAAGTTGTTCCACTAATTAATTGTTCTAAATGTCAGCAAATTTCTCCTTAGTTCTAGGTTGCTTCTCTCCTTGATTAGTTTCCATCCATTGCTTCTTATCCTGCCCTCAGATGCTTTGGAGAATAGCTGGACTCCTTCTTCTTTATGGCAACCCCTGATATTCCTTCTGTTTGTAAAACAATCACATTTATGACCTTGCATGTATCTTACAGCTAAGTTTTACTTATTTGGGATAAATAAAATTGCAAATATTTGAGCTTTCTCCAAACTTACAGGATAGAAGCCAATTACTGCTCAATTGCTGAATATCTCACATATTCTACACTAATATAATCTATAAGCAATTAATTATAATGTTTTACTTTTATGAACTCAATGAATGTCAATAAATGACATCACTTATTGATGTCACTCAAAAAGTCAATCATGCTGGGCATGTTCAGTTGAAAAATGAGAATGGGCTGCCCTAGTACCAATTGGCTGGACCCTATAAAGGATGACACCAGGATGACTACGGCAGATGTGAAGGATGTGGTAAGAGACAGAGGAGTGGGGAATGCTGATCCATAGAGTGGCTGAGGATCAGATACAACTGACTGGCTGACAACAACTACTTTTATTAATAGGGCAATTGCCTAATGAATTATATGTAGCATCCTTCTATGATTCAGTTCTCTTAGCATAACTATATAAACAGTTATAAATTAGAATCTAAGAGCTGACACTAAAATCTGCATCTGCTGCTTGCAATTACTGCAAATTCAAATCTCATCAGGCTCAAGGTTAACTCAGCCTTCCATCTTTTCAAAGGTAGGTGAAATGAGGACCCAGATTGTGGGGGCAATAAGCTGACTTTGTATAAATATACAAAAGTATGAAGGCTATTGCTTAACTCACTGTAAGCTACCCTGAGTCTCCGGAGAAGGGCGGCATATAAATTAAAGCAAAAAAAAAAACAAAAAAAAAAAAACCAATACTTATCTAAATCTCAGTCTTCCTTTCTTCCCTTCCCTTCCCTTTCTTTTTCTTCCTTCTTTCCTTTGCTGCCCATCTCCCTATAAGACAACTCTGTGACAAAGGACTGCCACATGCTTAACGCATTGTAAGCTGCCCTGAGTCTCCGGAGAAGGGCGGCATATAAATCAAATTTAAATAAATAAAAAAAAAACATGGAGGGAAAATCAGAGTATCTATTCTGATAAGGTAAAGTTACAGATTGACCACTAGCAAATAACAGAAAAACGAATTCACTACATCTATAAAGGTTGTTTTATTAGCTACTTTAATAATACTTTATATGGATTACCAAATCGTCCAATTTACAAGCTTTAGACAACAACACAATATACAGAAACAAAGGTCCCCCTCTTAACCTCATTATCCATGGCAAGAAAGAAAAATGAGATGTTTAATAAAGATTACTACAATTTAAGTTCGCAGGAGGAAATACTATCTACCTTATTTTGTACTACTGTAATGGATGATACACAATTGCAATTCAGTTGCAATCCTGAAACAGCCAAATATAGTCCATGGACAACTCATTGACTCAAATCCTTTTATTTATTCAACCACTTATAGCCTAACTCTAGCTACTGGGGTAATATTTCTATACCTTTATACTACACATGTGGTATGACCAGTTTCTACAACTAAGAAAAGTCAGAATAAGAAGCAAGTTAGACTTGTCAATAAGAGAATAAGCAAATCGTTTCTTAATTAAATGGAGCTTGTTTTTCTTAAGAATGTGCTTAAGCATCCAGGTTGCTGGAATATCTTCCAGAAACGTGACTTTGAAGAAGACAGCTTGCTACTGTTTTTCCTGGCTACACTACAGAAAACAGCAAGATCTTCAGTTAGTGTACTTTCATATTTTTAGGAGGAAGAATTAAGTGCAGTAATTGACAAGGAAAATAAATGTCAAGAAATACAAGATATCAAGCCCTTCAGAGTGACTAATATTAAAGTAGAGCTTATCTTCACTGATTAAAAAAAGGATGCAATTTCAGTATGCCAGCAAAATAAAAAAAATTATTTGTGAGCTTAGGCTATAAAAGTTTTATTTAAATATTATGAAACACTACTACACATCAAACACACACACACACACACACACACAAAATTAACTTTAGTCATCACTAACGTTTTCAGCTACATTCAAATGCCTCCAATTTTTTCTACCTGTGTCTACTGCATAAGTGTCAAAGTTTATTCACATTTTAAAGCATACACTTAAAATATCTTAGGGGTTGGCCACACATTTGTAGAGAGCAGAATTCCACAAACTAGAGGTTCCCTTTGAAAAAAAAACACGTTTTTTTATGAATCTTCTTCTCCTTTCTCCAGAAGTTTCCATAACAGGGCTAGAGGCAACATTAGGAAATCTGCAGGAAGTGAAAATCAAAGTGAGGTAATATCTCCTGTGACTATGATAGCATTTAATTAGCAACTGTAGGGCAGTAAATCATGATCAATATGCCCCTAAAAATATCCAGTATGAAAGCTACAGATACTGTATTTGCAAGCAGCTGCATCAATAAATAATAACTTGAAATCAACATTAAGTTTTGACAATTCCATGGTTATCTTATCTAATAAGACTGGACTACTGCAATGCTCTCTACATGGGGCTCCCCTTGAAAAGCACCCGGAGGCTCCAACTGGTCCAGAATGCGGCCGCGCAGGTGGTTATGGGCGCAACTCGTTGTGCCCACCACACCCCTCCTGCACGAGCTGCACTGGCTCCCAGTAGTCTTCCGAGTGCGATTCAAGGTGTTGGTTACCACCTTTAAAGCGCTCCATGGCATTGGACCTGGATACCTTCGAGACTGTCTTCTGCCACCAGTAGCCTCCCACCAGCCAGTTCGCCCCACAAAGAGGGACTCCTCAGGGTGCCATCGGCCAAATTATGTCAGCTGGCACACACAGGGGGAGGGCCTTCTCTGTGGGAGCCCCTGCCCTTTGGAATGAACTGCCCCCAGAAATTCGTAAAATCTCTGATCTCTGTCTATTTCGCTGTCCTCTCAAAACCATGTTGTTCCGCCAGGCTGGGCTATCAATGGAAAGATTTTAATTGGTTTTAAATGGGATTTTAAATTTGGGGTTTTATAAATTGGGCCTATTATTTAATAATTTTAATTATTTTTAAATTTTGTCTGTCTTTATGTTTTTAATTAGGCTGTACACCGCCCTGAGTCCTTCGGGAGAAGGGCGGTATAGAAATAAAATAAATAAATAAATAAATAAATAAATAAATAAATAAATAAATAAATAAATAGTATATGAAAACAAAATTGAATCTCTATTGTACCTTCTTCAGCAATAAAAATAAGCTATTTAAATTACCTTGATAAATTATATAGAATCACTAGTGTGCTGGTATTGCAGTATCTACTTTCATAATCTGATACAAACTTTTTCAGAACTAAGTATGCTTACCTAAAAGTTACTTCTAGTGAAGGAAAAAATTACTGATCAGGAGTCATATCTTGTAATTAATATTCCCCTATTTCTTTTCTAATTACAAAACTGTCATTCAAAATAATATTTTGATTTATACTGCCACCCATTCATATTCACAATGATAAAATTAGAGCAGCTGTGCAAGAATGGCATTTCTCTTTCAAACAGACATTATGAATTAAAAGAGGATTGAAAATTAGATTAGTCTTAAATAACTGACTAATCAGTCAAATTTACAAGTATTTCTTTCTCCTCTGAAAATGTATATCCCAGTAGTTTTGAAACTAAAGGACATGCCACAAATGTATTAGATTTGCCACTACAAAACATACATAGGAATAGTATTATTTTGTATACAAAGTATGGTTGAAGACTATTGAATCACTGCCTTCTAATTAAACTGCAGTTGTAATAAGTTGAAATTTCTGCAAGAAAGAAAACAGTATGTTAAAGTGCAATTGTAAATTTATTCTGACCATGTTTCTTTCTGCAATATTTAACAATTAAAGGCAATGTTGCTTGAGTAAATACTTCTAATACAAAGTATCCCCACTGTGAGTATACTAATAGAATAAATGTATTAAATGCAAGCAAAATGATATTTATATTCAAAATTATGAAAATATTTTTGTGATGGTGCTTCAGCTCCGGAATTACTTCTCTAGTGATGTGTGACTAATACATTATATTTTTTGCATCAAGCCAAGATAGTTCATTTGTCCATGCAGTTTTAACTTATAAACTCGGCCTTCGATTATTTTTGATTGCCTCTCATTTTTCATTATTATAATTTGATTAAAGCTATCTAATAATGGAACATTGTACCTCTCCAGCATGAACCCATATGTATACATATTTTTAAAATTGTTTTAATATTCATTTTTAAAGAGTGCTATGAAGCACAGTTCCATATGTTAAATACAAATTTATGACAATGACTAATGTTCTCTCAAATATATTCATTTGGTATATTCATTATCTACTAATATTCTGAAACCAGAAATGCAAGGTCAGGTTTGATTTATGGGCAGCAACTGAGTAAAATTGTTATTTTTATATATCCCAAAATGAATGAGCTAAGGATGTCATTCTTTAAAATTAAACTGAACATTCAGATAAGGGCCAGCTCTTTCAAATTCCTTTCTGGATGCAGTTCTGATCTTTTGCTAGTGGAAGATATATAAAATATAAAATGAAAGCAAATCTAGAAAACCAATTTATGGCATAGTAAGTAAAATTGCAGTGAACAAGGTCATCATCAATAATACTTTCTAGCATAAGGCCAGGTTAGAAAGAACTGCCTTTCTCCAATTGTCTCCACCCATACTATCAATTAAAGAATATTTATCTGGCCAGACTCAGGAAATGTGCTCTTCTGTATCAATGTCTGATCTGTGAAACACCATTTCTCCTGAGATCAGATTAGCTTCAACACTTCTGAGCTTTTGCTTAGCCCTTTAAGATCTAGCTTCTCTTTCTGGGAAGAGAAGAGTTGGAGTTTAAGAAGGGTTTGAACTAGCAAGTGTTTGAACCTGTGAGTTAAAATGAATTTCTTGTTGACTGGGTTGTTCTTGGTGGACATCTTTAAAATATGTCTTATTTATATATTATGTTACTGTATTGTATACAATATTTATATTGTGTAAGCCATCCAGAGCTGCTCAGATCAGATGGCAATCATATAAATCTACTAAATTAAATAAAACAATAGACAAAAAATAAAGTGTAAAATAATGTTCATGTACTCATGAAAGACAAAACTGTTTCTGAGTATCTAATCTTGTTTATTTTCCAGTAAAATAAAAATCTCAAGATTGATTAACAACTAAATACCAACTTGTAGGATGGCATAGAACAATTAAAACACATAATACATCTAATCAAATCCCTAATGAAAGAGATCAGTTTTGCAGTTCATCTATACACTTATTCCAAAATTTAGGGCCACAGTTTAAAAGTAAAGCAATTGAACTGACAGAATGACAGCAAAATATACTCACATGTAAGGAAGAAGGATCAGGTAAAAATTCAGCATCCTCTCCAAAGATAAAGTCAGGTGGCAACTCAGGATAGTGGGCATTAAAAATTATATCCCCTTAAAACAAGCAAACAGCAAAAAAATAATAATTTACCTACTGTCACGGAAGAAAGTAAAACACTGACTTTGATCATTACACTAACATGGTTAGTGCTTTCCACTTCTCCAGTACTGAAGCCATGAATATTAACCACAATTGTCCATTTAAACAATGGCTAATATAAAAGAGCAGGCAAAAGCTTCTGAACTGATCATAAGTATGCCAGACTTTTAGATGTGAAGCATATATGTCTAAGGCTTCTTACAGCTTATTCTTCTACTGCTAAAATCAAATCACTTTGAAAAAGAATAACATTTTAACACCTTTAAAAAAATCAGTTATTGTTGGAGAGCAATCATCCCAGCTGGCAGGAGGCTGAGGTAAGGAATTAGCCTAGATTCGCTATATAAATACAGGAGGGCTAGGTCTGACCCTTCTCCCCCAAATGCCTTTGAGACTTATCTAGTCCTGTATTATAGGCATAGAACAAAAAAGTAGCTAGCTTGAACTCTATACATGTGGGTCTGGTTGTTTCCACCTGACAAATATCATTCCATCTTCATCAAAAAGATCTTCCTCAATTGTTAAAAATTAAGTTAAAGGATTCTCAAATACGAAGTTTTTATTAGTGAAACTATGTTTGAATTTAATATGAAATACCTGTTTATTTACAAGATTAAGTACATAGGTTTGTTCTGAAAAATGTTTTGGAAGCAACTGTTTGCCCAGAATGGATTCTGAATATATGCAGTGTTCTAACGGGGTGGGCAACTGTGGCCCTTTTACAACCTGTGGACTTCAACTCCCAGAATTCCTGAGACAGCCAAGCTGGCTTAGGAATTCTGAGAGTTGAAGTCCACAGGTCATAAAGGGGCCATATTTGCCCACCCCTGTAAATCTAAGGCATTTTTTTTAAAAAAAAAAATGCTTTCCAGAATATGTAAATCTAGTCTCAGTGGTGGTAAACAATGGTTTATTCAGGAGCTAGGCAATCATGACTTATTCAAAAATTATGGACGATATAAAATATGGTTTAATACATTCAAAGAACCCAACTACCATTCCTGTTTTGTCTCCAACTACTATAATTTTGAACTGTAAAACTCTTTTACATGCTTTACATGCTTTAATCATTTCTTAAGCCCTTGCTTCATGTTCATACTACCTTCATCACAAAAAAAATAATGTTTCATCTACTCTGCCAAAATACTGTATATGCTAGTACTTTCCCTTTCAAAGTAAAGTAAATGCTATACTTGCTTGAAAAAGATTTGAAAGCGATGCTTCAGAAGGAATAGGAATGGAAACACAGCACCTCTAAAAAAAAGTCTTTTGGGGGGCTTCAACATGTCTCTGAAAAATTACATGGCTGCTTTAATGAGTTAACTCATTAAAATAGCTGCATCTTTAACACAAACAAGCAGCAACATAATTCTCAGGTTCATGTGGAAGCCTGAAAAAAGATATGATTATTTTAAAGATATGCTACTTTCCAATAAACCATTTTCAAATCATTTTAAAGGCAAACATACCTCAACCAATTAATATTTAATTTCAGTAAATGTTGCAATCTATTGTAACAAACTATTGAAATTCTAATCTTCTGATGGACTTCAGAAGAGAAGTTATGCTTCAAAATGTCATGCTTCAAAATACTTTATCTGAATTTGCAGCATGACAGCTGTTATGATTGATATTCTGCAAAAAAAAAAAAAAAAAAAAACAACCAAAAATTCTTCTTTTACAAAGAGGATATAGTAGTACCCACAAAGGAAGCATGCCCTCCTGCTGAGAAACAAATCATGGGCATATTTTCTTATTGCAACATTTCTAATGGCCTTCCTTCATTAAACTCTCCTGTTCTTAAAAGATAACAACCATACATCAAGGAACAGGATGTCTGAAGTTCCTGTACAAAGCTGTCTTTCAATGACTGTTTCACCTACGGCCATTATGAAATGTCTCCCGATAAACAGACATTTTCCTCTAAGCATCTTTTTCACTATTAATTAGGAACTATACTATTTCTGCACACTGTACACAGTTTTCAAAATATAGTTTCTACCCAGAACTTGACTTACATAGCATTTTTGGTGTATGTAATACAGATCTGCATATTCATAAAGGCAGAGCTCTAAGGAATGTCACAAATTATGCCTTCATATTAGAATTTTTCATTTTAACTTCATTCTAAGGTGTAGATTAGCCAGCAATTTACAACGTATCATCCAAACAATGATATGGATGCAAAATGGTTCCTTTTTTTCCCCTCCTATATTAACCAAGCTCTTGTTTTTGATCATATTATTTGCAAATTTTATTCTTTTAAGTTAAGGTGAAGGAATGTAGAAAAATCTCGTAAAAGCAAAAAACGGTGAATACATGAAGTTTATATTGTCATTACGCAAATGACATAGTTTGTACCAGTGAACAAATGACACAAATGACAATATTTGCTTTATCTGCATAACAATGTAACTGCAAGTTATATACTCTGATTTAAAAGAGAAACAGGAATTACAGAATCCATTCATCTCAAATGGAAATTGAGGTTTCACAATCGTGTGTGTGTGTGTGTGTGTGTGTGTGTGTGTGTTAAGAATTGCCTTGCCAACCCAACTACTTTGGAATAGCAGCTTGCCAGCTCAACTGTTGTGCCACTTTGTGACTCATGCACATTTAGCAATCTGATCAAAAATTCCTTGATATTTACATTGAAATGCAGTTTAGAACTTTAATAACTGGTTCACCATAGAAGGTAGAAAAGATGAGGTACGCTGGCCTTCCTATCTGCTTTCTCTGAAATTCTCTGTATTCTTTTCAAAACATTTAAATATACTATACTCTCCAAAGAATATAAAAATATATGAGTAGAATCGTGCCCTAAAGCATGCTCCTCAAAAGTTTGTTAATTCATTTATTTCAATCACCAAATAACTCTGGGTGGCTTGACATACTAGGATTAAACTTTTAACTAGCCATATAATTCTTGGGTGCTTGATTTGACTTGCAACTGTGTAACAGAATGACAAATTCATGTCAATTCCTTTCTATTACTCCTGTGTAATAGAACCTTTTCAGAAAAAAACTAAGATATGAACTCTTGCAAGGTTTCCAAATTTTTTAGGTTCTCATCTTCTAACATTTCATGTAAAAACACTGAAATCTCAAGTGAGTTCTAGCCATCCTCTATACAGATGGCTTGCTTTATGTCAAACACTCTAATATATCTTTGTATCAGATTAAGTGTTTCAGCAGATGCTATATCTCGGGGTCCCCAATCCACAAGCAAGTGAAGATTCATCTGAGCATGCATGTGATCTAGGGTGTACACGTCCCCCTCTGGTCTGTGGAAAAATTGTCTTCCTTGAAACTGGCCCCTGGTGCCAGAAAGATTGGGGACTTGCTATATCTGATGGTACTATAAAATATTATATTTTTTTAAAAAATATGTGTTTCAAAAACTACCTACCTACATACCTATATCTATCTCATTCTGATACACACACATATATGCATACAGTATGTATGTGTGTGTACATATACACCAGTGTACCCCCATTTTGATTTCTCAATTTATTTTCTATATGTAGCATCTGACTTGCACAATGAACAACTTCAAAAATATCTACAAATTATAATGTATTATATATAAGCAAAAGAACAAACTCTAAAAGAGGTAACTCACAAAACCCAATTCTACTATATATGAAAGATGCCATGCAACATTAGATACCTTCACCACTGATTCAGTAAGTTATGCTTATAGTTTATGGGTAATTCACTGTCTTCCTATTAGTTTTCTCCTAATGTCTTAATTAAATTTTCTTAATGTTACTATCAAGCTGATGCATATCTGTAAATATAAGTGATGAACTTTTATCAAATGCCTTACACAGAAGATACTTTCCATTGTATCTATGGAATGGAAATAAGAAACACAGATATCTTTATTAAAAATAAATATATTGATGGTTTCCCTTTTCTAAAACAAGGTCAAGGGACTAGAGAAGGGGGTACAGCTACTCAAAAGTGGTAGTTGAGCGGGGACATTACAGCATTACCACATGTACCGCTCCTGTATATGTACATAAAGACACAAAAACTTATTACTTAAACAAAAATAGCGTAAAGTTTGTGCAGAAAGAAGGAGCATACATATATCCTTCTATATGCTAATAGCGAAATATAAGCTGATTTGCTTGGGACCTTGGAACCCTACTCACTCAAACAGAGACTAGATTCACATATAATGCTAAGCTGTGGCTTGCTTAAGCATGGCTTACTCAATAAAGTTCTGTGTTCACATTACATGCTAAGATAAAATGAAATATAAACAAAGTATATATTAAAAACTTAGTATGACTTTGGGACCAGCCAGAAAGCTCAAAGATTTTTTTTCAACCTCAATTGCTAATGAATTAGCTACAGCAAAGCTAAACTGACAGTATGAATGAAAGAGCAAAAATAAGTTTTCATTTATCTCAAATAGATAACAGAGGCAAAGAACTGGCCTTGCAGCTTCTTCCTTGCTCTCCTATCCTAGCAAAATTGCTGCTTAAATTGTTCAGTTTCCTACTTAATCCCCTTTTTAAAGTTGTCTAAACTGTCTGCTTCCCATTCTAACTCTACATTATGTGAGTAGGCCTTAGCTATCATTCAGATATATTTTCAATGAGCCACAACCTCAAAATCTTTTCCTAATTAGCCACCATCAGCTATTAAAATTCTGTAAAATCAGAATTACTGAAGCTCCTCATTCTACATCTCATTTGCAGTTTATCTGCCTGTTCATTCTGCTTACAGCAATGATTTAAAATTCTCCACAATACTTTTATCTGTTTGTTTTAACCATTGTGAATAATCTGCTTCAATCTAAAACTTGGCCCCTGATCTCTTTTAACTTTAGACAGTCTCTTTCCTCTGACTGCCAAGTTGGTTTCTTCCCACAAGGCATTCCTGCACTGAGTTGCCAACTCCAGGTTATATGGCACCCCAGATCACATTACTTGATGGTGCCATTTCCCGCCAAAGTGAAGATTTGCGTTTTTACAATGAAGTAGAAGGCGAAATGGCATTGGTGTCCCAGTATATACTTGGCCTTAGCATAAAGCTGGCTCAGCCTTTGCATGCAGTGAATGGTCACTCCTTGAACACAAATGTTAAAAGAAAAGGAAAAATATCAGCAGAAACTACTAAAAATATTACTAAAAATAAAAATTTAAATAAATAAAAAGATATTCATTTGATGGAATATAGAGCAGACATCAGGCAGCTTTCTATAAGGAATGGCTTTTACAGATGAGAACAAGCAACCTACATAATAGAAATTATTAGTTTAGTTACAGAATCAAAAAGCCAGTAACAGTCTACAGATTATTTTAAGGTACCAAGTACTTACATTTTAAAGTTTCTCCAGCATATGGAATATGCAACTTAAATCGATCACAGCTGGGTCCAAGAGATAAAGATGTGCAGCTACAATTAAAAAAAAAATACCAATCTGAGTTTTTATGAAGGTTATAGATGCATATTGTAGTTACATAAAATTAGCTATACAAAGTACCATATATTAAGAACTTCAACTGTGTTTTTAAATGTTTCCTACTATTACATATGTTACTTGTTTTGGGGGATGAAAAGGTGAGGGTACAAGTTGGCAAGTTGTACAAAGCAAAATATAGTAGGATGAGCCCAAATGCTCAAAAGTATTCAATTAACCGCAATTACTGCTTCAAAAGGTCTCCCCATATATAGTATGTGCATGGTCAAAATTTCTGGCGAGATTGCTAAGGCAAGCACGCTCACAATGCCTAGTTAGAGATCATCTTTAAAGAAGTGTTGCTGGCCATTCCAGAGGATGCAGCTGTTTTAATACTTGAGGAAGTTCATTCATTTCACAACACATCTCTTTCAAATGTTCCCCATAACCCCTCCATAAATTGCAAACAGGCAAACTACTGCATACACTATATTTTTATTTTTACTTATTTCATGCTCCACAACAATGCATATATTTTCATTTATTATTACATTTATAATCACCATTCTATTATTTCAGATTTTACAACAATAGCAACATACACTAGCTCAAATAAGTCTGATTACTTCGTAAAGTTGGTAGACAGGTTTATTTTGTCTTTGAGCTTAAACTCGCAAAATATTCAAGCAAACATTCTTGGAATTCTAAATATAGATTGGTTAAACATTCATTTTTTTGTAAATAATAATACCTTATTAATAAAACATTGGTGCTAAGCTTTCATTTTGACTTTTTAAAAAATAAAATGTTTTAACTGTTAACCACTTGAAACATAAAAGCCTCTCTTTTTTTGTAGCATCTACACTGTGACTGGCCCATGTAGGCTTTTGGAAACCATCTATAGATTGAGGGGTGACACTGAGGAGGTAGAATGGTTGAGTTACTGTATATGAAGAACAGATTACTGTATAGTTACTGTCTACGAAGAAGTATTGCCCAATGAGAGTATGAAAGTATGAAACCTAAGGTTTTAGAGTTAATTATTCTATTAGTAACAACATTAAAAATCTACTCATATCAATTTTTCTACTTTTATACTATACAGAAGACTCTATACCAGTGATGGCTAACCTTTTTGCCATCACGTGCCAAAAGTGGGGGGAGCGCGGTGGGGTCACATGCACGCGTGCCAACATCCATAATTCTATGCGCCCCCGCCCCCCGTGCTCCCCCCACGATGGCACGGTGGGCCCAGTAGGCCCGTTTTTCGTTCTCCCCAGGCTCCAGAGCCTTTCTAGGAGCCTGGGGAAGGTGAAGACGGCCTTTCCCACCCCCCCAGAGGCCCTCTGGAGGCTGGAAACAATGTGTTTCCTGATTTCTGGTGGGCCAAGAAAGCCCGAAAATCAGCTGGCCAGCGCACGCATGCATGCTGGAGCCGAACTCGCGTGCCCGCCGATATAGCTCCACGTGCCACCTGTGGCACCCTTGCCATAGGTTCGCTCTATACACTCCAAGTTAGCCTTGATTAGCCTTCTCTCTTCCACTGGTCACTAAGACCGCAATCCTACATTTTTCCCTTATTGAACAAAGAAAGCTCATTTTTATGAGACCATTCTGAGGATTCTGCTTTATGAACTAAGAGGAAACACTTAAAATTAATGCCACTGTCAGGGTTCCAAGTAACACCCCTGACAGCCACAGTGTTGCAACGGAAGTCTCTGGGCATACCCAATATATCTTGCTTAATGCTAGCAGCCTCTGCATGTTTCCAGGCTACTAAATGATTGTGGAGATTTGGCAGTGAATGCACAATCCAAATAAAAGAGAAAGTAGCCTATGACTTCAGGGAACAATTACAGTACAGAACTTGAAACTTACAATGCATTATTAAATAGAAATTTTCACTTTTAGGTTTTCCTCAACCAAATTATTTATATTGTACGCTTAAACTTATGAAGACATCAGATTTTACATCATTTTTTCTTGCTTTAGGCTACATTCTGGTGAATCCTAACACCCTTCCTAATAATAACAAATATTACCTATTAATATTTCATTTTTTCTGTATAGTTTTGACCATGTGACATATGGTAAATCCAAATTATTGTTAACATTTCTATGACTTGGATGCAGGGCCAAATGTTTTTGTCTATTTCACACAGAAAAGCCATCAATCTTTGTTGTGCCAAGGGGTTTTGTTGTTCAGGTAACTTTTCACAGAGCCTGAAATTTAGGCTGAGAGGAAGTGATTGGTTCATGGTGGTCCATGTGTCTAAAGAAGAACTAGAACTTCAGTTTCCCCAATCCTAGCCCAGCAGCACCTTAACCATTACGCCACACTAGGTGTCTACATGAATCCAAGGAGACTTTTGAATGTAAAAAAATGTTTCAGGTTTTGCAAGTATAATATTTCCTTTTTGTCTACTGCTCAAAATCAAATGGAAAACGATATATCTGATAGTATAATAAAAGAGATATTCAATAACAGCAATCTTAAAAGCAACCCTAAGTATTTTTCAAGGCTGTTAAAGTCTGCTTTCTAAAATATTTTATTACTCCAAAGTAAAAAGCTGACAGCATACGCAGTTGCATTTTACCCAATTATTTCGGTTTGAGGAAGCTTCACGGGAGATTTGAAAAATGGTTGTTATCTGAACAATAAAAGACCCACCTCAGAAAAATTATCCAAATACCTGCAAAGAGCTACAAAAAGTTCCAAGAATAAAGAAAAAATATTAATAATCAGGTAATTTTAGCATTCGTATGCCAAGAAGAAATATGTGACATATATTATGTATGCCTTTCCTGGTTATATACAGCACATAAAAAACTGTCTCTTGAATGTTTTTGTTATGCTAGCATCGGAAGAATTATTATCAGCTTTTATTTACCACAAAAAGAGCAAATGTTTTCCAGGACAAAATTCCTTGACAGGAGTTATCAATATTATTTATGAGTTTTCAGTTCATTTCCAAGGCAATTCAAACAGGAGAGTCTCTACTTTTAAAATCCTAAGCAGTATAGATGTCTAAATAATGACTTCTATCTGTAAAGATTTTCCAAAATAGATCTTGTTCAGTACCCCAATACAGTTGGAAAGCATTCTGGGTCATTATCTATAAAATAATTATTTTCATAATGGCACCTAAAGTTAAAATGGTTCCTTCTTTGCTCATTTTTACAAATTCTCTCTATATGTTAATATTGAGATCTTTATTTTTCCTTGGATATTAATCTACTTTCTGGATTTACGGTAATACTTTTAACCTATGTTCTTTCTATGAATGTATCAAATCAACCCTATATTGTGCTCCTTATTTACCCTATGAGCCTTAGCAGCCAATTTGGCTGCCCATAATTGATATAATAAGCAAATTGTAAGTTTCTCAGCTCCTTCTTGTATTATATGAACTAAAGCTATGAATGTGCTTATTGTATTATGAGAATTGTTTTTTTATTGCCTAAAGCATAAAAATGACAGTTATCAGATCATACAAGAAAAGAAGAATTGACAAAATATTATTCATAGCATGTTTCACAGCAGTTATAGCAGCAGACATAGTTATTTTTAGTTTTACCTCTAGTTTTTCAGTGGAAGAAATTGCAACCATTCATTTAGTGACTGTTTAAAACTACAACAGTACTGAAAAAAATGACCTACGACTAATCTCATGACCATCACAGAATCCCCAGTCATGTGAACAAAAACTGGCATCTATTTATGATGGTTACAGCATTCCAGGGTTATGTGATTGGCATTTGTGCCCTTCCTTCAATAACCAAAGTCAACAGAGAAGTCTGGATTCACTTAACGACTGTGTGATTTATTTAATTGAAGGCAAAAAAAGAAAGATAAAATTGGGCACAACTCACTTAACAACTGCCTTGCTTAACAACAGAAATTCTGATCTCAATTTTGGTCATATATCAAGGACTACTTGTATTACAATATAATTTATGGACAGTCCATCAATCACCAATCATGTGAACCAAGTTACAACTAGTATTCCATTTAGGTTTCATGTTTAATTCCATTAAATGTTGTTAATGGACTATTGGAAATTGCCACATACCAAATCAGACTATTTATTGTGAAGATTGACTGAAAACTGCTCTCTATGGTTAGGGTGGAGTCTTTCCCAATTCTATTCAAATAATCAAGAGACAAATGTGGCACTCCTATGCAGGAACAGCAACATATTCATCACAAAGGGAAAGAACTGCTTTTACTTGTTGCATATACCACTCCACTCACCTTTGAGCATTTCTTGGTCAAAGAAAAATATTTGAGCTTTGTAAATTTTCTGGAAAAAAATCTTAACCATGACCCAAACCAAGAATACCACCAACATTTGTCTTCTATTTTGGATGAAAAAAGGCAGATTTGAAATGTTCAGTTCTAGTGACCAGATGAGCCTTTAATCAATAACATCCAACAATTCAGTTTCTTCTCCTTTTATAGAACCAACTAAGGGAAGACAGCAGAAGCCATAGCTGAAAGGCGCTATTTCTTATTCACAAAGAAATATTCATCACATGTGGCTTTCTACCATTCTCTCAAACCCTTGACCATATAAGTCTGCAAACTTTCCACAAACTATAAAATTTAGGAGATGATAGGTATTATCGCATAGCCATTAGCACAATTATACTTTTAAACAGGAACACCTCACAATAGAAACTCTTCCAATTTTTTTGAGAAATGCTATTAACCATGCTCAATAAACCTTTAAAGAATCTAAAAAGAATAATTTTACTTCCCACTTAATTAAACATCAAGATTGTGTATTAGGTGAATTGTGAGAATCTAAGAATTTAATCTCAATTTTGGAACTCAGTCCCATCTTTCTATGTGCCTGGTATGACCTTGGTTGGATAATTTCCATTTTGCTCTAATTATATTGCCAAAGCAAGCATATGAGGCTTTATTCAGTTTATCAATTTGTACTCAAATAAGTCATGCAAAACTATGCTAATCACAGACTGAGAGTGCAATTTGAGTTAAGTAACATATGACATTTGGAACATGACCAAATGGGAGCATCTGCAGAGGTCTACACAAATCAGTTTTAACATGATATATAGAGTAAGGCAATGGATCAGCACTAGAGAGATCAAATTCAAGCTTCCCTTCAGCTATGGAAGTTCATTGGGTGGGTAACTTTCAGCTTTTCATTCTCTCTCAACCCAATATACTTCACAAGGTTATTGCTGTGCAGAAAAATGGGGAAATGGTTTGATGTGTACACCAGCAGGAGCTCAAAAAGGTAGGTGGCTGCCAGATCAAGCTTTGAGAAAGTATTCACCCAATATTAAAAGAACTAGTCACGTAAAATAATTCCTACTTTATTCTAGTGAGAAAGTAGAACATGATACCAAGACAATATGCTCAGCTTGGAATGATTGATGAAAACTAATTTCACTCTTAAGTGTTCTGCACAAACCAGGAAATCTTTGCAAATAAGAAAAATAGATCAGAAAGAGCTTCTTTTTTTTCAAACAAATAAAAAACGTTAAAAGTGCTTAAAGATATTTGAAAACCAGCCCTCGGAATAACATCACAAGATCATAACTTGAATTTATTACTTACCCAGATTTCAGATCAGTAATCTTTAAACAGTTCGTTGCATCCAATCCCACTTTTCCATTTCTGACCACATTGGAGATCAAAGGAGAAAGTGATGGAGAAATTCTGTTTAAGGCAACTTCAGGAGACATATTATTTGTAAGTTATATTCAACTCTGTAAAGAAAATAAGAGAAAGTAAAACAGAGCAATTCCATTTCTATATATCATTACATTTTAAGAATTCAAAAGACGTCACAAATAGACACCAGTGAAAAAAGGATAAAGACAAAAAACCTAAAGTAAAGAATAAAAAAGCAGAGAGTTTATGGAAGACTGCAATAAAAAAGTAGGAACAAAGCTATTTAGAAAAATAAAAAGGATGTTTGGACAAGCATTCTCCTAAATATACTCTATATGGTCTCTTTAAAATACACATTCATAAACATGATTTGCTCAGTTTGTCCATTAGTTAATTCTGATGGACAATGCAACGTGTGATCTTCAGATATGAGCAGAATTTGCTATTAGCTTAATAAACCTCCCAGGCTTGTTGCTTGCCAAGAGAGGATCAAATGTTTGGTAGACAAAATATATGGATGGTTCAGCATTTTGCAAGTTGTTCAGGCCATAAAAATGTGTTCAATAAAGTAAATAAAATTTCAGCACTAAACTTTAAACAGTATTCTTCAAATTTATCTTAGAGCGAACTCAACAATCACCAACACACTTAGAATGGCTCGATTTTGCCCGTTTTTCAACTTGGCAAAAGAGAAAGCTTAAATAATGAGTCATATTGTATTTGATATGAGTTGTGCTGCATTTATTCTAATTATTCAAATAAAATTACAAAAAATGGGATAAAACAAACAGCAAATTTATCATGGTTTTTTCCTTTTATAAAACTGTTATCTATGGGCCCATATGAAACATTATAGGCAGCTCATTAATTATATGTTTATGAATAAATAGTTCAGGAAAGACATGTTAAATAGATAGTTGTTGGCAGTCATTTATTGAAGAACATTTTACACCCCACAGTTTAAAACAGACACCCACTATGGTAAATTATTTTCATGTGACTTCCAGGACCCAATGTCCTTGAACATACCTTTAATTTTTTAAAAAAACTTTAGTCAATCTACAGACAGGTCAATTGCGATTTATGACCGTAATTGAGCCCAAAGTTACAATTGTAAGTTGTGCTGATGTTCAAACGGGTCACCACATGAACATGGGTAATTTTATGAACTTTTTGCAGCGATTGTTAAGTGAACCCATTGTACCTAATGGGAGGGATTTTGCCGGAAATTTAAAGTAAACTCCGGTTTCTGGCAAAAAAAGTCAGATCAGTAAAGTAAAAGTAAATCAGTCATGTGACTATGGTGTACTCCAAATGGCCATAATGTGAACTGGTTGCCAAGTGCCCGAAATGCGATTATGTGACTTTGAGAGAGGGTGGTCAGAACTTAGAAACTGCGTCATAAGTAGCTCTTGGAAGGTCCATTGGAACTTTGAACGTTTGCTGAGTGATAGATTGTAAGTTAAAAAGTACTTGTACGGCTAAAGTTGACTCATGCATCATTAAGGATTCCGTTTTAATACTGATGTGTAATAATAAATTATTAAACTTGGAATACCAAGTTTACCCATTAACTTTGTGTTTTGTATTTTCTTCCCAGAATGTTCTCAGCTGTATGAAATCTAATAAAGACAACAAAGGACTTTGGCTTTTTCTATTCCATCCCCACTATGTCACCCTTAGAAGTGCCCCACTTCTTAATAATTCAGGAAAGATTTAGAAGTTGGACAGTAAGCTGAATAAAGGATATTTTACTTGGGGAGGGGGAGTAAATATCCAACCATGTCTCTTCAAACAGTAGATTTCACACTTAAGTAAAACTATTGCACACAAAATATATTTTTCAAGCATTCCAAAGCCAATAAGCAACCTAATACTAAAAATGAAGACTGAACGCATACAGGTGGAGGATTACAAATGAGGCCTCTGAAAATGGAAATCTGGATTCAAATCCATCCACATCCATAAAAGTTCCCTAGAGGGTATTCCTTTAATTAAATGATTAATTGAATTTAGTTAATAGAAATTTGTTTAGATGCATGACAATATAAAAACACAGTTAAAATGACCATGGTAACTTACAAAATTGATCCAAAGCCAATAAGCAGCCTAATAGTAAAAATTGGAGACCCATAGAAGGTTCTAGCGCACCTTCAACCGCAGAAGCTCACTAGACAACTTTGGGCCAATTATAACATTTCAGCTCAACTTACTTCACAGGGCTGCTATTATGGAGAACACTATGTATGTTCCTGTAGGGAAAGATATATAGCTAATAAATAAATTAGCCAATAAGCCAGATGATATGCAGTCTTTCCTAAAAGATCCTCTGGAAGTGGCTAGTCTTCATTACTTTCAAGAAGGCTATCACTGAGAGGACATCTAGAGGCTCTTCCACAATATAGGTGCCTTTTGATGGTGCTTTCCCCATCATTTTGCAACTGGGGTATCATGAACAGAATTTCCTGGAAGATTTTTCTTGAAGGGCCAAAACTCTGGTTGGATCAGATGATCCTGAAGTTCAGGAGCATCCTTCAGCCCAAGCAACTTCACAGAGCTGTTGTCCTGGGAGAAAAAAAAGGGGGTTAGAGTGACATTTGTCAACTCCAACATCTAGAGGAAAAGTATATAGAAAAGTATAATATACAACTATGTGCCATCAAGTTGTCTTTGACTCCTAGTGGCTACATTCTCCATGATGAACGACATTATCAAACAAGATGCAGCCTGGCTCCCAAATTTATCTGTTAATAATTGACCATCCGTTTACACCTTTGCCTGCTGTAGCAAATACGAAAGATACAAGGCTCAACCTTAATAAACATTTGCAAAGTGTTAGGTTTTCGGTTTGATGAGTTTCGCCAGTGGTAATGGAGCAATCATACCGAGCACTGCTCAACAAAAGACAAGGGCATAAATATTAATGCTTGGAAGGGGGGCGGGGAAACGGGACTGTATGCACCGATTTAAAAAAAAAAAAGGGGGGGGGAGGTAATGCAAGAATGAAAGCTCCGATTTCCCCCGCAGGAACTCCTACACTTGACGCTGAGTCCCACAGCAAGGAAGATCGGGCACAGGAAACAGCAGGTGACACAGACACCCAGCCCGCCTTGAACCGGGCTCGGCTTCCTCCGACCTCCCTCAACCACCACCGAGACTTAAGGGACACCTGCAGAACGATCAGAAGAAGCGCTTACAAACCCCGAAAGTGCGCCGGCCGCTCGCCTCTCCCTCGCGCCTCGGGCGCCTGCGCGGATCCGCCCACCTGAAAAGCCTGGCACGCTACAGGACATTACGTGCGCGCCGCCAGCCGCCTTGCAGACACTCGAGCCCCTTTGCCCGGCCCCTCCTCGAAAACCGGAGGAAAGGAAAGGAAAGGAAAGTGGGCCTTCCCGAATGAGCATAGGTGGTCTTGCGCGCGCCTGACTGAATACGGGTTTGTTTTTTTTTTATAAACGGCGAGGGGACGATGGTGCGGCAAGATTCTGCAGCGACCATAGGTCTCGTCCGTAGGCGCGAGATAGCGTGAAAACGTGGTTTTTTTAAAAAAAGATGATCAGGCGTTTTAAGGGGGTAGCTAAGTAGAAGGACCCCGCAGGTAAAGCGGGCTGGTAAAGGCGGATAATGTTGAGAGCGGCTGGAGGAGAGGCAGGTTAAAGGTCACGTGGTGGAGAGAAAAAAAAGTTTCTTGTAGTGGCTCCTTGCTCCGTTCTCAGCATGGTAGTTGCAGAAATCGTCGTGGTGGGATCCTGTATGACTGATCTAGTGAGGTTAGTATTGCACGTGAGGCCCTGCTTTTTTCTCCCCTAACTCAATGCAAAAACTGGTCCAAATAAATCAGAGTCTTCCATTTACATGGAAAGAAAAGATTTGGATCTACAGGTCCTCAAACTCTTCAGTTCACCAAACTCTTCTGTGAAGTTTTAGATCGTTTATTCACGCTCCAAACATTTATTATATGAAACTAATGAGTGCTATTTTAACTAATAGTACTTATGAATTAATAATAACGCTGGGTTGTCCCATCATCTCTTGGGGTTCAGTATGGACCACTTTGGGAAAAACCTAGGTTTTGTTGGAAGATGTGGTTTATTTACATTTATTTTTTAAGAAAATATATATGACTGCCCAATTTGCACTCAGTGACTCCAGGCATCTTACAAAGATAAAACCTGATACAAAACCAATAAACCCTCACTCCCCCACCAACCACTATCAGACCAATCACTTTTTGGGCTCCCTATAGTCTGAGGTCCCAGATCCATTGGCAAAATCATGAATTCAGTGCCTGATTGCCAAAGTGCATCATATTGGGGCCCAATTTTATGTCTGCAGGGATGATGTTTTATATGGAGAAGATCCTTCCTTTTGGTTCCACTATAGGGCCATTTTAGAGAGGGGACTCTTTAACTTTGTATGCCTGCCTGCTCTGGTGGGTCATGTAGATCTCATTGGGAAAACATGGTTCTTCTCATAACCCTTTTCTGGTGTTTTAGGTTGCCACAGTGCATTTGTGCTTGTCTGAATAATGTTCTTTTTTTTTTTGTAATTTTATTTTATAGTATATAAAAATTCCAACTTCAATTGAACAGTGTGTTTGTCTGGGTACAAATTATTTTAGGAAGTAATATTCAAAATGTTTACAGCAATATTCATCGCATTTATATCAATATATATTAATACCAATACTCATACTGTTTGTTTAACAAATTTAACACATCTTCCTTGTATCCTGATCCTTTCATATATTTCCCTGTTTCTAGCTTCTCTTTTTGTCAGCTAGCCATTGAATAATGTTCTTAGCTATCTCCTTTTATGGGAGGTTGGGTTGTTACTTTAGTAATGGAGCACTTAAATTAGTGTAGTTTGTTTTTCAATAGGTTTGCATTTTTAATTTGCCATTGTTTCCTTTGCTGATGAGGATATCCAGGAAGAGTATTGTTGCTATTCAGGAAGGATAGAGTCTTGTTGTTTTTTCCTCTTGTGAATTTTATCCCTTTGAAGATGTTGTTTTATGTGCCTTCTCTAATTCTTTTTTATTATGACAAAGATGTCATCTAGATACCTGATCCACACTTTTGGTTGCATGTGTGGAAGGGCTATAGTTTCTAGATGCTCTATTACAGTTTCTGGTATGAGTCTTGAAAGTGGTGAATCCAACGAGACCTCAAATCTCTTTATATTGCTCACCACCATTTAGGAGCAGAATACACAATGGAATGAAGAAAAATCTATAAACACAACACCAATATAGTTTCATGGGAAGGTGTATGAATCCCATGTATATATTCTGTTAATGTTTATAGTCAGTTGATAATTAGCAGAAGAACTAGTATCAAAAACACTTATCTGAGCCTAGAAAAGAAAAAGCATCAGCTCAGCAAAATGTCTCCTTATGGTCAGAATCATAATAATTGTGATGAATAATGCAAGTCGTCTATATCATCAAAGCATTGATTTCATTGGGGCTTATTTTCTGATTTATAAATGCAAGATCATCTGACATTTACATTCCGATTCATTTTTGAGTAAATATGCTCAATAATTACCACAAATACCCTCTCCTTCCTTCCTTCCTTCCTTCCTTCCTTCCTTCCTTCCTTCCTCCCTCCCTCCCTCCCTCCCTCCCTCCCTCCCTCCCTCCCTCTCTCTCTCTCTCTCTCTCTCTCTCTCTCTCTCTCTCACACACACACACACACACACAGTTTCCTGCTGAGACAACAGATTTTCCTTCTATTGAAGCTTCTGTTGAGCATTGGATCTAATTTAGCTGATAGTTATGTAAATCTCTTGAGCTCCCTGTTGTAAGTTAGTAGATAGATATATTACTATTTGTTAACTTTCATCAATCATTCAGCCTGCCTAAAAAAATAAACCAGGTCATCTGAACTCAGCAGAATATTCAATAGGTTCCCCCTGTAGGTCTTCCCTGTCTCTTCCAATTTCTTGTCAAATTTGATTTGAACAAGCAGATACTTTGTTGCTTGATTTGTTTCCCTCTATGACTCTAGACACCTCTAAAAAATTGTTTAAAATATTCTTCCTTTGGCCTTATCTCTGTTTCAGTTCCTCCCATAGATTTCAAAGAAATATAATTATTAAGTTTGTATCTCCTAAAATTGGAAAAGTGCTTTAACATTGATAGGGAGAAAAGAACCTTTTTAACTGCATGGATTTTATCTCTGCCTATATTCCTCCACACCCCATGATCAGTGTAGACTTTTCCTTCCCTTTGTCTCAGAATGGAGTGCCATATTTCATGTTGTTTCACGTGCCTAAAGCCACCTTCCAACACCTGATCATCATTCAGATTTAAAACACGTTAGTAAATGTTCCATAAAGCATTGAGTTACTGTTGATTATTAATTAACTCATAGTTAAGTATTTTTGCCAGTTATACAAGAACTATGTTGTACAGAATTCTGTGCAGGCTTTTTTCTTGAATACAATGTGTGTGAACGATACTTCAAAATATAGTTGATTTTAGTCCTAGCCCATGGTTTTTAAAAGCTTATAATTAGAAGTCGTTCGATGTAGTAACTTGGCATATTTAGTGTATTTTTCTCAGTTATGAAAATGTTGAGCATCCTGTATTGTTGAAATTATTATGCAAGATACTGAGATCTGTTTCTGAATCTTGAAGGTCAGTTTATTTTTTTCTTTTCCTCTTGAGTTTGATTACAGTGGAAAATTTGGAAGCAATTTCCTATCATATTTGCTGCACAATGCTTCTGCCTTGCAGGCATCTGTGCTAATGTATGTCTACCCTGGATTCAATTTGCATCCAAATGCAGAATGGGCACCTGATCAGTGAAAGGTGTTCAAATAGAATTTTTGTTTATATAATGGAAACGCCAACTAGGATTAGGAGATTGTTAATAAACAACATTGAAAAGGAATAGTCCACCTGTATAGTATTTTGAAATACAGCATTTGCCCCAGTAAAAGTTAATAGGTATTTTTTAAGTTTGTGTTAGAGTATGTTAAATATGTGTGTATATATACAAGCTGTCATGTATGTATGTCACAGAAAATCATCCCTTATTTAATTTTGTATTATTTGTTATTTAAATTTACATTGCTATCACGATTTTTTTTCAAGGAGCAAAAAGAAATGTGCTTGGTTCTCCATTCTCTCTCCAGTTAGCTCTCCAGTTAGCCTAATCCTAACTCTTAAAATCATATTGAGAGCTTCATAGATAAATGGGAATTTAAAACTGAATCTTCCACTTTTAATCTGATATTAAGCACTTATTCCATATTGGTCCTATGATTATTTAACCCTAGCATATTGAGTTCAAGAGCCATCCACGGAGGGTTGACAATACCAAAACAGTGGGCATGACCTGGTGATTAAGCCTTGCCCCTATTTACACCTGTGTGATTCACATTAGGAAAGGGCAGGATTATGATCATCTAGTTTCACCCACTATTTTGAGGTTCTTGATCGCCCCCCTCCCACCAGTTGTGTGGAAAGACACAATATATATTTGCGGTATGAAAGAATTATGAACATACAACATCGGTCAAATAAAAAATAATGATGAATGTCAATTGAGATGTAGGCTGATGACGCTGGAGTAGCAAAGTTGTTGGCCCATCTTAAAAAGCTGAGAGGAAATTTTGAATTTAAATAAAAGTTGTAACAAAAATGAAAGTGGGAGAAGACAAATTGACATTTAAAGGAGCCTTTCTTGTCCCACAATGACCCCCAGATTGGTATGAATTACTGATGTGTGTATGTCTGCATGTAGAGTATGTGTGTTTAGGTAAGCTGTTATAAATGTTTATTATACCTGAAGATTGATTTATCCCAGCTGTCATTTCCATGCTACACAGTCTCTCTATTTTCCAGAGAAGTGAGGTGGTTGTTTGTAGTATTAGCGATTTCCATGGCAGTAGACCGTGATGCCATCAGGGGAAGACTAAAATGTTTCATTGGACATGGGCAATTAAAAATCAGGAGATAAGACTTACATTTTACCAAACTCCTTGGCATTATAGCCTACATGAAGCTAAGAAACGATTGCTGAATTCTTAAGGGACTCAGTATGGGTAAGAGAATAAATGTGTTTGTGTTGTTTGATCCAAGCAAGAAAATGATTACATATAAAAGAAAACAAAATTAGCCACGTGAAATGGCTTTCTGTATTGTGATGGAAAGAACAAATATAAGTTTCAGAATAATAACTATTGTTAGGCAGCAAATTTCCTAGAGTTTTTTTTTTCTGTTGCTGTACAACAGTTCAGAGCACTACAATTTGCCTGTCAGCAAAATTTTCCAACACATTTAAAAGAATCTAAAATCAAATATATCTGTTGGTGAGGTTTTTCCTCAAAAATGTTTGCAGAGGCTTGTGATTTTAGTCTTCTTTTAGAAGTTTTTAGAAGTCTTCTTACTAATTATTGATAAACTTTTGGCAATAAAATCAGAAACCCTTGTTCTATTCAAAGTAATGCTGGATTAACTAGCTCATGAGCACCCGAAACCTCCAGTCAATCATGGAGAAGGTGATTTTCTTTAAATAATGTGGCTTGGAATTATATTGGTATAGATGAAACAGTATGTTAAAAGAACTGAGGTTTTCTATTTCATTTTTTTATACAAATAATATAGTCAGAATCAAATTAGAGATGCAGGTTTGAAAGAGTTGGGTTTGGGGTGGGGTGGGGGGCAAGATGTTCATTTGGTTCCAAAATGCATTAGAACAGTGGTCCACAACCATTTTGGTACCAAAGACTGTTTTCATGGAAGACAATTTTTCCACGAACTGGGAGGAGGGGTGGTTTTGGTTTAACCCGCTTATCCGCCACTCACCTCCAGCTGTGCAGGCTGTTCCTAACAGGTCACGGACTGGTAGGGGTTAGGGACCCCTGCATTTAGAACTTAACTAAGAGATTTGTGTTACTATGCATACCTTGAATATAGAAACTTTGAGTTCCCAAATCTGGGCTTTCCAATGTGACACACTCTGGTCTTGATGCCTACCAGATTTTCTGCCCTGCCCCAACTAATTAAATCAACTAATTTAAACTAATTTAAAAATGGAAGGTTGGCATGTTTCAAAGGAAAATAACACTTCCAATATCTATTTTCAAAAACCCCTTTATTTGGAAATACAAGTAGTCCTCGATTTACAACTGTTCTTTTAGTGACTATTTCAAGTTACAATGGCACTGAAAAAGGTGACTTCTGACAGTTTTTCACACTTACAACCATTGCAGCATCCCCATGGTCATGTGATCAAAATTCAGATACTTGGCATATTTATGATGGTTGCAGTAGCCCAGGGTCATGTGATCACCTTTTGCAAGCATGTTATAAGAAGCATGTTATAATTTAACAACCACAATGATTCATTTAATATTCGCTTAGCAAGAAAGGTCATAAAATGGGGTAAAACTCACTTAACAAATGTCTCATTTAGAACATAAATTTTGGACTCAATACTTGTACCCCCTTAAAATTTAGAACTAGGGCAATAGGGAACATTCCATTCCAAAGAGTATGAAAAATATATTGTGATAAATTGAACTTTTGAAACTGGCTTTATCACCCACAAAATGGGTGATACATTAACCATTAACAAAATGGTTGCTACAGGGAAATCTTTCCAGCATTCATTTTACAACTGCCCACAGTTTAAAGTTCTAAATAAGTACTTTAGTTCTAACATTGGAAAAGAAGTGAAGTCCTGCTTTTATATTTCTTGCTATAATTCTGACTGTGTTGTAGAAGATACAATATTTGAAAGCTGTAATTACAACTTCCGCACCAAACACTGTTCCCATAACTTTATTCAATATACAATGAAATCCACTTTGGTCCAGCTCTTTATTTGCTTACACCTAGTTGACAGAATCTTGCCGGACTAAAGCTATAATCTTGTAACCTACCACAGCGGTCCCCAACCTTTTGGGCATCTGGGACCGGTTCTATGGAGAGAGGTTTTTCTGTGGACCTGAGAGGCATGGTTTTGCTTAAGACTATGATACAGTATCATATTTTTAAAGACTTACCCTTTAAAGTAGAAAATGTGCATAAAAGGAAGCTCAGCAGTATTCTCCCTAGCTGTTAGGCACCGCTTTATTTTAATATTTGTAGACTTACAATATAACCTGTATTATTTCTGGATTCCACCACCTTTTTCTGTTAATTAAACTAAACTTTTGATGGGACATATGAGATTCTATGAGTAAAGTTATAAACTGTAGAATCTCATTGCCTTCAGTGCTAATGCCATTCTTATTTTTTATACATTTGAGATGTTAAAATGTTATGTTTTAATAAATAGAAATAAATTAAAATGGTCAGAGAGAAAAACTGGATGATGCTAACAGCTGAAGTACTGCCAGGCTGCAAAAATCAAGTACTGACCAAGAATGTGATTTTAACAGTATTGGAAATGTTGGAAATGTTACAAGGTTAAGTTACTCTCCTCTTTTGATTACTAGAATTATGAGGTGATTAAATTTATCATAGCTTTTAAGAAAATTAGGAAATGGAGAAGCTGATCAAAACTGTCTTATGCAAGAGAAACAATAGCAGAAATTATTGTCTTATCTTACCTGTTGTTTTTATGCTGTGATATGCTGCCATTATCTCTCCATGATACAAAATATAAAATTACATTTATAAAGCTGGAGGAAGCAATTTAACTTAGATACATTATATGTCCTTTACTATAGAGCAAGAGACAATGTGTCTTCATCAACTTTTAAACAACTTCACTTGACGACTGGTATCTTTTTGTCAAATGCCAACATGGCCAGCTTCTTCAATCTCTCTCTTCATAGAATTTACTGTAGTTTCCTGTCCCCTAATCTTTCTCATAAGCATTAGCTAAACCTGTTCCAATTTCTCTGAATCCTACTTATGGTATCCAGAATCAGATGCTGATAAGATCTGACCAAAGTAGAATAAATGGAACTATTAGAAATAGGAATAGGAATATTCTTTATTGGCCAAATGGGATTGAACACACACAGGGATTTATCTCCAGGGCATAAGCTCTTAGTGTACAAACAACAAAGTGGTAAGTCATAGATCATAAATCATAAGATAACAATAATAAATCATAAGATACAAAAATGGAAAACATGGAAAATACAAAAAATGGAACTTATTTCCCGTAATACAGAGATACTTGTTTTTAAGGCAGACTAAAATCGCATTAGTCTTTTCTGTACCCCTACTTCTACTGGTCATGCTCAATATGCAATAAATTTTTACTCCAAGATCTTTTTTGTATGCATTATTACCAATCCAGATTTCCCCACCTGAATCTGTGCATTTTTTTTTTCATTTTGAACATTTTTATTTCTGCTAGATAGTTCCAGAGTAGAACCATACATGCAGAACTGCATTAGACACAATAGATTTACAGTAGATTCTATTCTATGTTAAGTGTGGAATTTAGAATCTTTTTTTTACAGTATAAAAAACTAAACACCAACAGGTTGGAATTCTGATTTTAAATATTCTACAATATTCAGTTCCAAATACCTAGTTACCAGGTACTGTATGATACAGGTGTTCAGTTGTGTAACAGATAACTGTATCTGTGTATTTTTGTTCTCACAATCTTTTAAGGAAATTATTCAATTAACAATTAAATTAATTCTTGATAAATCTATGCTGACTTATGGTAATTGATATATTGCTTTGAGTATGCTTATGGATTAATCATTTTGTTAATGATTAGTGAGGTAATTAATTTTATACCTTTAATATTTAAATATGTTCAAAGTAGGTATTTCCCAATCATGTTTCTATCAACTGAATGCTTCAATTGTACCTCTTCCTCCTATTATTGAAAATGTTGAACTTTTTGTATTCTCAACTGCTCATTTTGCATTTATTCTTTGGGGGAAATGGGAAATGTAGCTCATGTACATCTTGATCTTTCGTTATGGAACTTTCATCCTTATCACTCAGACACCAGTACAGTACAATTATAAAATTATAAATTTTTATAATTATAAGATTATAAGCAGCATTTGGGGCTGGAAATGTGGATATCTGTTGTCAGTATCCTGACAGACCTTAGCATAATAAAACTTGACACCAGCTTTGGAAGAATTATTTGATAGCCAGAAAATTCACAAAGTTTGTTTCTCAGATAAATGTTCCTTTTGCTTCTTCTTCATTTGATATTACATTTACTTGGACTTTGAAGGCGGAGTGCCATGCTTTGGATCTCCTGCAAGGCTTTTGTTCTATCTCACCATATTTCAAGATATTCACAAACTGAACATTATGCTGTGTTGTCAACACCCTTATAACATTTTTCTTGCCAGGAACAAAGTCCTGTGTAAACATCTTCTGCCATTTGGCATTTAATAGGCCTGCTTGCCAGTGTTTCTCCCTGTTTCCTTGGTTATTAAGTATTTTCTTCAACAGTATAGTCTTCAGTTATTTAAGAGTTCTATGTTAACACTCTTGATCTGTAATAGATTTTATGCACCACTATTCTTTCAAGACTCTTATTAAACATTCTTAGATTCAGACCAAGTTATTTAGTTATAAAAATGATTAACTAGATAACCTCCTCAGCACTTATAATTTTGTATATCAGTAGCTATCTGCATGGATATATCTTATTCCATTGATTGGTTCCAGTCCCTAGGTTTTCTTTACTTTTCTAGAATCTACTTTTTTTAAAAAAAAAAATTCTCTTTCTGAGGCTATTCTCCAAAATTATTGGGTCCTGTCTACTTTTAGTTCTAAAACCGGTTGTATTTAGATGTCAGTTCATTATTTTTACCTGACCATCCAATATCAGAAGGCTTTAATTCAGATTTAATGTTAACCCAGTGTTCCTCTGGGTTAAGAAAGGGCTTGTGGTATTTTCTTACCACTGGAGCTATTCTATTCATGTACCTTGCCTGCATTCCCAGAACCAGCATCCTTCATTTCTTATCTTGAATCACTTTGTGCTTTTAACACCAAGAGACAAAGCTTTACCCCACCCTCCTGAAAAACTACCAATTTTGCCAATGGTCTGATTTTAGATTTGATGTAGCATAATCTAGAGTTCCCTATCTGCTTTTGATACCTTGTTCAAGCTCTGTACTATTAAACAGCGATAGGTTAGAGCAGTGATGGTGAACCTATTTTTCTTTGGGTGCCGAAAGCACGCATGCGTGTGCAAAAGTGTGCACGTACATGTCGACACCGATAATGCAGTGCCCCCCATAGGCCTCTCCCCCATGAATGTGCACACACCCCGCACTCCCCCCCCCTCGTTCAGGTGCATATGATCCCCGTTTTGGTGCTAGCAGGCCTCCCTGAAGCCTCCTGGGACCAAAAACGGGCTGCGGGGGGGGGACGCCGCCTCCCCATGCCCTGTTTTGATGCTAGCAGGCCACCCTGAAGCCTCCTGGAACCAAAAACAGGGCATGGTGGCGCCCCACCCCCCCCACCTCCGTCTATGTGCACGTGGCCTCCCCATCCCCCATGCATGTGCGCGCATCTCCTGGCAGAGACCTGAAAATCAGCTGGCTGGCAGGAGGTGTGTGGGCATGCACAGTGAGCTGACCTGGGTGTTGACTCGCGTGCCTGCAGAGATGTATTGCCATAGATTCGCCATCATGGGCTTAGAGGCTAGTATAGGTAGTCCTTGCTTAGTGACTACCTCATTTAATATTGTACGTTGAAACGTACAATAGTGCTAAAAAAATCAACTTAGTGACCAATCTCACATTTATGACCTTCACAGTGTTTCTGTCCTATTTTCACTTTCTAAGTTACCTCATACTAAGATGTCTTTGGAGAGAAAGAGAAACAACCCCAGTTCATCTAAAGGAAATAGCAAGAAGCAAAGGCAAACAAGTAAAATCCTAAGCATAGTCACAGTCACATAATTTTCATTTAGCAGTCACTTTGCTTAACAATCCAGTTATCAGTCCCAATTGCAGTTGCTAAATCCCTATAGTGGTGGTCTGTCAAAGAAGAGCATGCAGTATTGCTGTTAAACAAAACACTTTATATATACATATTGGAGCGGCTTTCTAAATTCATCCTATCCCATTCATTGGCTGTTTAGCTCCCCCAAGGGAAGGTAGTGTCTAGGCAAGAAAATCCAGTCCCAGTAGGTCAAATATCTAGGGAAGAAAATCCAGTCCCAGTAGGTCAAATATAGGCAAGAAGTGACAGAAGCAGTGGAGGGATTTAGCCGGTTTGCACTAGTTTGGCTGAACCTGTTGTTAATTTTTTGCATAGTTCGGCCAACTGGTTGTTCCCACCACTGGCTGGCCCCGCCCACCAGGACTGCCATTCAGGGTAGGGAGGCTGCAGGTGCATGACGGAGCCACGCGGTTCAGCTGGAAGGTGGCAATGGACCAGACATGCCGATCAGCTGAAAGGCTGATCAGTCAGTTTAGTCAGACCTTCCAACTTTGCGAGATCTTTTTTTTTTTCCCCTGAGAAGTTGGAAAGTCTGACTGAATCTTTTTTAAACCGGTAGTCACGTAGTCTTCTTTTGTTGCCCTGCACACAGGAGAATGGAGCTGGAAAGCAGATTAGTGAGGAATGGGGTGGAAGTGAGGATTTGCATTATCTTTGCTCTGGGAGGGGTGGAAGTGAGGATTTTGCATTATTGTTTTGGGATGGGGTGGAAGTGAGGATTTTGCATTATCTTTGCTCTGGGATGGGGTGGAAGTGAGGATTTTGCATTATGATTGCTTATAAGTAAGTAAGAACCAATAAAAGAGGAATGGAAAAATCCCTATCTGTAGATCAGCGTTTTTCAGTCTTGGCAAGTTTAAGATGGGTGAACTTCATGGTGCCTTGGGAATTCTGGGAATTGAAGTCCATGTACCTTAAAGTTGCCAAAGTTGAAAAGCACTGGTCTGCACTAGAGTTTAGGATTTTCCATTCCTGTTTTATTTAGAGTTTGGTGCAATTAAATAAATCAGTAATGGTTTTCTTAACAAATAGTGATTAAAGGGATATCAACCATTACTGGACTTTTTGGGAGAAACTGAAATTAAAAGTTGATCTGGGCTTTGATGATTAGATATGGGATTATGGAAATAATGTAGACAAATGTTAATCTTAGAGTAAAGGTTTGATATTTTTTTACTTATATTTGTAATAAAGAAAGTTGGAAGTCATTCTTTTTTCGTTTTCCTTCTTTTCCTCTTTCTTTCTTTCTTACACTTTCACTCTTTTTCTTTCCTGAGCCTTTTTTTCATCAAAGGGATATTTGTTTATCCCTTAGCTTTGTATTTTTTTGATGTATGAAGGATCAAATACTCAGCCATTATAATTCTACATTCCTTATTTACAGAAATCATATCAAAATTTAGAATGAAATCCACTGGGAGCCATCTCATATAAGGCAGGCTCTGAGTCCCTCTAACCAAAAAGTGTTTATTGATAGAAGAGAATATTTGTAGCTCAGGGTTGAACTGTGGGGTCCTTGGTGCTCTCTGAGCTGGTTTTCTTGCAGATGTTTCATTACCAAACTAGGTAACATCATCAGTACTAGAAGGGAATGGAGTTTGCTCTTCTTTTCCTATAGTAGTGTCAGTGTTGATCAGTTGCTTCACAAACAGTGTTTTGATTGGTGCCAGGTCTCTATAGCCTCAGGCAGAGAAAGGCTATTCTGCACCCCTCCCTCAAATGTTCTTTAAAATTGTGTTTCCCAGCATTCCTTTAGGAACCTCCAACATGCAAACTGTGGTTACTCATCCTAAAATGAATCCTCTACCTGGAGCTTCAAAATTTGCTGTTTGCTGGGAACATGTGTAGCTAAAAGTCAGTCTACATTTAGTGTACATCTGACTTTGGGGATATTTCTTCAAAACCAAACGAAAGTGTATTTTCTGTGCAGTTCACATCTCCTGCTTGCTGGATCTGGATGTCACAAAGCAAAGCCCACATTTTGTAATTAACCCCATGCCCCATTTCGACTGGCAGGAGGCTAAGTGCTGTCACGCCCCTTGGCCATGCCCACCCAGCCAGTCATTAGGGCAGAGAACCGGTTGTTAAATTATTTGAATCCCACCACTGGACAGAAGCCCCCTGTGAATGCAATGAGAAACAAGACTTTGGAAAGCTCCAAGTGATTACTATTTGTAGGGCACCTCCCCGATAGAAATATGTCCTTCTACAGTTAACTGAAGGTTTATGAAGGCCATCATAGTCTGTAGGGTGGTTTGCTTTACATTTGACCTGCATACATGAGCTAGCTGAAATATTAAAAGGAACTTCATTTTGCTTTCTTAAGACTTCTGTGAGGCTGAAAAAGAGAAGCTTCTGGCAAGAGTTCCTTCTGCAACTTAGAAAATGATATAACCATATCCTCTGGCCAGGAGGTCATAATTACTGGATTAACTATCTTTCCTCTGATTAGGAGCTTCATTCATCAGAACATTTTGCTGTTCCCAAAAGCACCTGAAAGCAGTTATAGTGCTTTGTTTTCCTCCTTTAATCAAGTCTCACTTCCTTTGTTATTTTCTCTGGCCTTAGGCCTCAGGCCTTAAAAAGAAGTCTCAATTTGAGGATTTCCATGTTAAGTTCTAATAAAAAAATAAAATTGTTTTAATTTCTGGGACCCTAATGATTGCAAAGCCTCTTTGGCTCTCTCCACTTTCACCACAAGTACCAGCAGTCTAATTAACTGTATCATCCAGTTGGCCTCCGGACAACATAGAAATGAAGCTTTTCTGAACACTTCGACACTTTCTTTTTATGTTTGAGTATAACTAAAGACAACAAGACCAGGAAATAGTCTGAGATGATTATTTTCCTAAGTATGTAAGACCAGATGGGAGAGTCAGCACTCTCTTTTCTACACTATTACTTCCTCCTTAACAGAAGAACAGAGTTGGAAGGGACCTTGGAGGTCTTCTAGTCCAACCCCCTGCTGAGGCAGGAAACGCTATACCATTTCAGACAAATGGCTGTCCAATCTCTTCTTAAAAACTTCCAGTGTTGGAGCACGCACAACTTCTGGAGGCAAGCCATTCCACTGATTAATTGTTCTAACTGTGAGGAAAATTCTCATTATTTCTAGATTGCTTCACTCCTTGATTAATTTCCATCCATTGCTTCTTGTCCTATCTTCAGGAGCTTCCAAAACCGTTATTTGGAATTTATCTTGGTCTTAGGTTTAGGTTTTATTTGATTTATATACCACCCTACTCCCGAAGGACTCAGGGCAGTGAACAGCCACAAGATAAAACACATAAATACAAAATTTAAAACCAAAATAAAACCGAATTAAACAATTTGGCCCAAGACAGATTTAAAACACCCCAATAATTAAGAACAGATTAAAATTTACATTTTAAAGGGGAAAGGGGGAAAGTGAGGCCAGGCCAGCCTGATGGAATAAAAAGGTCTTGAGAGCGCGGCGGAAGGTGTGCAGATCCGGGATCCTCCGTATCTCCGGGGGGAGCTCATCCAGATAGTAGGTGCCCCCACAGAGAAGGCTCTCCCCCTGGGGGCCACCAGTCGACATTGTTTGGCCGACGGCACCCAGAGGAGCCCCTCTCTATGAGAGCGTACTGGCCGGTGGGAGGCTACTGGTGGCAGCAGGCGGTCCCATAGATAACCAGGTCCTAAGCCATGGAGCGCTCTAAAGGTGGTAACCAAAACCTTGAAGTGCACACAGAAGACCACCGGGAGCCAGTGCAGCTCACGCAGGAGAGGTGTTACATGGGAACGCCATGTCACTCCCATGACCACCCACACGGCCGCACACTGCGCCAGTTGGAGCCTCCGGGTGCTCCTCAAGGGGAGCCCCATGTAGAGAGTGTTACAGTAGTCCAGGTGGGAAGTGACGAGGGCATGAGTGACCGTGCGTAAGGAGTCCCGATCCAGAAAGGGACGCAACTGGCGAATCAGGCGAACCTGATGAAAAATCCTCCCGGTCACAGCCATCAAATGCTCTTCTAAAGACAGCCATGAATCCAGGAGGACACCCAAGTTGCGAGCCCTCTCCATGGGGGCCAGCGATTCGCCCCCAATAGTCAGTGATGGAACTAACTGACTATATCGGGACGTCAGAAACCACAGCCACTCGGTCTTGGATGGGTTGAGCCTGAGCCTGTTTCTCCCCATCCAGATCAGCACGGCCTCCAGGCACCGGGACATCACTTCAAGGGCGTCGTTGGGGTGGTCCGGGGTGGAGATGTACAGCTAAATGTTGTCAGCGTACTGATGGTACTTCACCCTGAAACCACGGATGATCTCACCCAGCGGCTTTACATAAATGTTGAACAGAAGGGGCGAGAGGACCGACCCTTGTGGCACCCCACATATGAGGCGCCTCGGGATCGACCTCTGCCCCCCTGCCAACACAGACTGCAACCGGTCAGAGAGAAAGGAGGAGAACCACCGCAACACAGTACCCCCCACCCCTAACTCTTCCAACCAGTGCAGCATGATGGTCGATGGTATCAAAAGCCGCTGAGAGATCTAACAGGACCAGGACAGAGGAGCAACCTCTGTCCTGAGCCCTCCAGAGATCATCAACCAATGCGACCAATGCCGTTTCCGTGCTGTACCCAGGCCTGAAGCTCAACTGGAATGGATCCAGATACACCATTTCATCCAGGTGCTGGGGGAGCTGTTGCGCAACCTTTGCCACAAAGCGAAGGTTGGAGACCGGTCAATAATTAGACAACACTGCCGAGTCCAGGGAAGGCTTCTTGAGGAGAGGCCTCACCACCACCTCTTTCAAGGCGGCGGGGAAGTCACCCTCACCCAGTGAAGCATTTATAATCCCCTGGAGCCAGCCTTACGTCACCTCCCGGGAAGCCAGCACTAACCAGGAGGGACACGGGTCCAACAAACATGTGGTCGCGTTCAGTCTACCCAGAATCCTGTCCACGTCATCAGGAGTCACAGGATCAAACTCATCCCAGATAACATTCTCAAGACCTTCCTCAGTCATCCCCCCTGAAACTACCCAGTCGGAGTCCAGGTCTTCCCGAATCTGAGTGATTTTGTCATGCAGATACTGTACAAAGTCCTCGGCTCTACCCTCCAAGGGGTTCTCCCGCACTCCCTGGTGGAGCAAGGAGCGGGTCACCCTAAACAGGGCGGCCAGGCGGTTATCTGATGACGCAATAAGAGCAGCAAAATAATTACACTTTGCTGCTTTTATCGCCACTAGGTAATTCTTAATATGAGATCTTACCAGTGTCCGGTCAGATTCAGAAAGGCTGGCCTTCCAACTGCTCTCTAGGCGTCTTTTCCGGCGCTTCATCTTCCTCAGCTCCTCAGTAAACCAAGGAGCCAGGTGAGATCGGCGCCGGGTCAGAGGCCGCAAAGGCACGACCCGATCCAGAGCTCCAGCGGCCGCCCTATCCCAGGCGGCCACTAGGTCTTCAGTCGAGGCATGAGCCAGAGCCTCAGGGAATAGCCCAAGCTCCATCTGGAACCTATCAGGCGCCTGAGCGGAACCATCTTACTGGCTCTGCCTCCTTGCAGCGGGGTGCAGCGGTTCGAAGATCAAGGCGAAGGAGAGAGTGATCCGACTACGACAGGGGCTCGGTGACTATATCCCCTATCTTAAGATCACTCAACCACTGTCCAGAGACAAAAACCAGGTCCAGCGTGTTTCCCCCCGTCTTGCTATTTTCATTGTTTTGCCTTCTCTTTAAATCAAAAGTGAAAAACCTCTGTCTGGCTTATGAGTCATAAAAGGACCATTGTTGCCCACCCATGCTTTAAATCATGGGTGTCAAACTCGATCACGTCACATGATGTATCGTGACTTTTTTGCCTTTGCAGAGCCGGGGTGGGCATGGCCTGCATGTGATGCATCCGGCCCATGGGCCGCCAGTTTAACACCTTTGCTTTAGATGATAAATATTAATGTCTATTATCTTTGTCTTTCTTTCACGTTAGGACCATGTATTCTGGAGTTGGAGAAATAACCAAGCTGCTTTACTTTTTGTAATATGTATGTATTAAAAATAAAAGCTTCTGACTTTGGACTTGAATGCTTGTTTAGGTTGTTTTGTTCCGTTCTAGAAGCAGCTGTTTCCCTTCAAAACATAGCTAAGTTTGTAATATATGTGCTCAACTCCTCTGGAAAATGCACATTTGAGTGTACATGTGAATGGAGGATGCACAGTAACAGATGGTTCCTTAATCGTAGAAATTACTCATAATTGCCATTTCAAAACAGAAGGCTGAAATGCTTTTAAAGTTAGCCTAATGAAATCAAAATCTAGTAATTGCTTCTCATTACAAAATTCAGTGACAAGATAACAGCATTACATTATAGCACGGCTTTCTTTTCTTAAAAGCTGTATCTCTAAAAGTGAATTTTCCTGAGCTATCCATTAAGGTGTGTTTGGCAGGAGGTTTGACATGCAAGATGGAAGTGTGTTTAAGGAAGAAATGCACGTATGTATTTTTGATGTGTTAAGTTGGATATTTTAAGCAAGGTTTGTGTGATTGGTTTTCCAGATGTTTGAAACAATTTTTTTGTTTTAGCTTTCACAATTTTTTTTATTATAACCATTCTTTTCCCACCCCATCCCTCCATCTCCTTGCTGAATGATACATAGTGTCCTGCTTGGGCAGGAGGTTGGACTAGAAGATTTCCAAGGTCCCTTCCAACTTTATTATTCCAGTCTAATCTTATTTCTGAGGCTGGGACAATTGATCAGCCATAGAAACCCACTTGTTTATGCCCTGTCCTGCACTGCTCAGACATGAGAGAGGAAACTAAGATAAAAATAGAAGGGATCTCTCTCTTTCATGCTACTGCATAGCTGGCCAACTTTTGACTTCCTGTTATCTTGGCCAGGTATGGGTTTTTTCCTTCAGACTTCTTTCTCTACTCTGCTCTTCCCTATATTCAGCAAAACATATCTTGGTATAAAAAGTACTGGAGTTTTTCCAGCTTGCTGCATCAATGATATCCATGTGTTTATGAGAGCCCCTTGATTAAGGGCCTTTGATTTCCTACACTGCCTATTCTTTATTGGCCAAGTGTGATTGGACACACAAGGAATTTGTCTTGGAGCATACACTCTCGGTGTACATAAAAGATAAGATACATTCATCAAGAATCATAAGGTACAACACTTAATGATAGTCATAGGGAACAAATAAGCAATCAAATCATATTAGGAAACAGTCAATATAAAACTTAAGGATACCAGCAACAGTCATAAGTGGGAGGAGATGGGTGATAGGAACAAAGATTAATGGTAATGCAGATTTAGTAAATGTTGCAAATCAGAGGTCCAGGCTTTTGCTCTGTTTCAAGATGTCTCTAAGATGTCTCTCCAGACTTCGTAGAGAACTTTATTTTTATACAGTTTTACACAAGCAGATAATAGGTAGCACAGTAACAGTATTGTGATTGGATAGAAGTTATTCACCCCCCTCTCAGGTTGCCATCTTCTCTAGGTGAGCTTATATTAGATCATCTCATCTGAGCCAATTATGAAGTAATGAAGTAAGCAGGAAAGACCCACAGATCACCAGCCAGCAGTGAGCCTGGCACTGAGACCTTTGACCTACTGACCTACAAGTAAATAATTTGACAGTGTTGACAGTGTTGAGGGAATTATTTGTTTAGCAGAGTGATGGCGTTCTGTCTAGTTGTTCTGGTACGCAGTGCTCTATAGCATTGTTTTGAGGGTAGGAGTTGAAACAGTTTATGTCCAGGATGCGAGGGGTCTGTAAATATTTTCACAGCCCTCTTTTTCACTCGTGCAGTATACAGGTCCTCAATGGAAGGCAGGTTGGTAGTAATTGTTTTTTCTGCAATTCTAATTATCCTCTGAAGGTTGGGTTGCAGAACCAAACCAGACAGTTTTAGAGATGCAGATGACAGACTCAATAATTCCACTGTAGAACTGGATCAGCAGCTCCTTGGGCAGTTTGAGCTTTCTGAGTTGATGCAGAAAGAACATGCTTTGTTGATGACGTTTTTGATGTTTAGGTCTTGAGATATGATAGTACCTAGAAATTTGAAGGTCTCTGCTGTTGATATTGTGTTGTCTAGTATTGTAAGAGGTGGTAGTATGGGAGGGTTTCTCCTAAAGTCCACCGCCATTTCTATGGTTTTGAGTGTGTTCAGTTCCAGACTGTTCTGGTCACACCACAAGGCTAGTTGTTCAAACTCACATCTGTATGTGGATTCATCATTGTCTCAAATGAGACCGATCACTATTGTGTCATCTGCGAACTTCAGTAGTTTAACAGATGCAGTCATTGGTATAGAGAGAGAAGAGAAGTAGAGAGAGCACACAGCCTTGGGGAGCCCCTGTGCTAATTGTACAGGTATCTGATGTGATTCTGCTTAGCTTCACCTGCTGCTTCCTGTCTGTTAGGAAGCTTATGATCCATTTACAAGTATGCTCAGGTACCGCTAGCTGGTTTAGCTTAGTTAAAAGAATGTCTGGAATGATGGTGTTGAATGCTGAACTAAAGTCTACAAAGAAGACCCTTGCGTAGGTCTTTGGAGATTCAAGTTGTTGAAGATGTTCCCACCTAAATTCTCCAGTGTTTCTTTTACCTCTTTGGATGTCTCCTGTCTTCTGCAATCGGCTTTTAATTCTGCAACTACTGAGAGACCAGTTCCATCGCTTCCTCTCAACTGTGAGTTTGAAGCAGCCATTAGGTTGATTCAGCCTTCCCTGAAATGAGGACCCAGATTGTTGGGGGCAATATGCTGACTCTGTAAACTGCTTAGAGAGGGAAGTAAAGCACTATGAAGCAGTATATAAGTCTTAAGTGCTGTTGCTACTATACCAGCCTGCAGCAGAAGCTAGAAAGCCTGGTCCTCCCGAAGAGAAGTCCTGCCTTGTAGTACATAGGATGGTGCCGCATGATGAAACGGAAGTTCCCTTAACCATGTTCAGTAGCCTTTTTTTTTATGATCATGAATTTTGTTTTAAGATGATTTTAAAGCAATTACCTTTATTATAAGATACAATGTGACAGGTTACATTTCATTTTTTACAAATTTCTATTAATAATTTATTTTTTAAAAACCATACAAACTAACACAAACCTAGGAAAAGAAAAAGCATTTTTAACTTCCCAAATAGGATTGTAAAGTTTCTACATAGTGATTCTATTGTGTTATATTAAAAATTAATCCAAGGCTTTCCTTAGGCTGTGAAGTACCGTATTTTCGGTGTATAAGACACTCCTCCCCCCCCCCCAAAAAAAAGTGGGTGGAAATGTCTGAAGCCGAGCGAATGTGACTGAAGCCCTGACCCCTTCCCTTCGGCCTCTGCCTCCCAGCAATTTGCCTCCTTGAAGCAAACAGCCTGGTCAGCTTCAGCACAGCCTGATTTAGCACCAGCAGCTGATTGTCGGTTGGATCTGCCTCCCAGAATACCACCTATCAGATGTTCTAGGCTGTGGGGATTGCCATTACTCATTGTCACTGTCACCACCCATCACTGCTGCTGCCTATCAGCGACTCTGTGCGTCCCATTTTTGGCCTCTGCGCACCCCATTTTCAGCCCATTTCAGGTAGGGATCGCCGCCATCTATCACCACCATCTGGAATGGGCTGAAAATGAGACGCACAGAGGCCAAAAATGGGACATGAGGAGGCTGAAAATGGCATGCGCAGAGGCGGCAATAGGCAGCGATGGTGGTGATGGGCAATGGCGATCCCCGCAGCCTGGAACAGCTGATAGGCGGTATTCCAGGAGGCAGATCCAACCGCCAATCAGCTGTTGGTAGTAAATCAGGTTGTGCTGAAGCTGACCAGGCTGTTTGCTGTTTGCTGCAAGGAGGCAAATTGCGTAGAGGCAAAGGCAGATTTTTTTTTTCTTGTTTTCCTCCCCAAAAGCTAGGTCCAAAAAATACCGTATTTTCTTCAAGAATCCATTCCAAGTTGACTTTGATTTATGCTACTGTAATGCCTGTGTTTTGTTTTTTGCTCTCAAAGTGTATGTATGTTGTATAAGTGGGCATGTTTATTGGAATGACCCCCCTTTTGGTATTAGGTAAATAACTGTGAGTTACATACACCTTTTCTTTCACTACTTCATATATTGTGATTAGTTACCTATTGTCTAATTTGAAACAGTGAAACAATTGTGAGGTCTGATTTATTTTTTGTTCTTATAGGAGCATAAAAGAGGTTACATTTACAAATTTTAGATTATTATTGGAACTACTTTTAATTAAAACACTATAGTACTTGGCCTTAACAATTCTATATGGTTAATATTTAAAAACTCTTTAAGAATTCAGTTGTTAATATGTAACAAAGAGTATTCTTCCTTCTTTTATTTCAACAGCCTTACTAAACGTCTACCAAAAGTTGGCGAAACCATACATGGATATAAATTTTTCACTGGATTTGGGGGGAAAGGTGCCAACCAGTGTGTTCAGGCAGCTCGGCTTGGGACTAAAACCTCAATGATCTGCAAGGTAAGCACTGGTGTATATAGGTTATTGTCAGTATATTCTGTTGTTAATAAATTGCTCAAATATTAATGCAGACAAAATTTACACATTCATTTTAGCAATTAACAATTTAGCAATTAACAATTAGCTGTCTTATCCAAGACAAAAAAAAAATCCTAAGCAGAGTATGTGTATTCTTTTCTGGATGAAAGTTAGTATAATATAGGGATAGGCAAATGATGTACTCTGTGCAATCTAGGACTGCCATAGCATCTCATGATCAAACTTCTAAAATTTTAAAGCAGCCAGTAGCGTTAATATAGAGGTAATACTAATATATTTTGCAGGATCATGACATGCTAAATTAATACATTAGTCTATTCTGCATCTTTCCAAATACACAATCCAAAGTATCAGTTTTGTATTTTTGAAAGAGAAAGATTAACTTTTTCTAAATAAGTTAATTGAAAATAATAATAATAATAATAATAATAATAATAATAATAATAATATCGTGAAAATGTCTAGTTCAGAAGAAACCAACACCTCTTCTACTGGTCCCTTTATGAAAATCGAGTACAAACTAATGTTCACCCATGTAAAGAAAAAACTTTGAACTTTTGGAAAGAACTGTGGGAAAACCCAGTGGAACACAACAAAACTCCCTCCTGGATCAAAGATATTCAACAACAAACAACACGAAACAAAATGGAAAATATTGTAATAACAACTGACATGGTTGCAAAACAAGCAAAGAAGGTCAAGAACTGGAGTGCACCTGGCCTGGACGAACTGCATGAATACTGGCTAAAACACCTGACCAGCCTCCATCATCGCATAACCACTCAATTTGATCAAATGCTTCAAAATGCAACAAGCGAAGAATGGTTAACAGCTGGTCGAACATACTTGATAATGAAAGATCCAGAAAAGGGCACAGAGCCAAGCAACTATCGCCCAATTACTTGTCTGCCAACAGTGTTCAAACTTTTTACAAGAATACTGGCAAATTCAGTATTCAATCATCTGATAGAAAACAGTTTGTATCCAGTAGAACAAAAAGGAAATTATAAAAAATCAAGGGGAACAAAAGATCAGCTACTCGTTGACAAAATGGTACTAAAAAATGCAAAACGAAGAAAAATAAATTTAAGTATGGCATGGATTGATTACAAGAAGGCATTTGACTCATTACCCCACAGCTGGATTATCACCTGTCTGGAAAACTTTGGAATCAGCAAAAATATTTGTACATTTTTGAAAGCAAATATGCAAAAATGGAAAACAGTTCTAACAGCAAATGGAAAGAACATTGGTAAAGTCAACATCAGACAAGGAATCTTCCAGGGGGACTCACTTTTACCACTACTGTTCAACATCACATTAATTCCACTGACAATAATCCTACGAAAAACAAAACTGGGATACCAAACCTCAAGCCATCATGGAAAGATAAGCCATCTACTATACATGGATTACTTTAAAATGTATGCAAAAAGCCCCACTGAACTTAAATCAATACTCAACACAGTTCAACTGTTCAGCAGTGACATCAAAATGAACTTTGGACTTGAAATTGTGCTATATTATCCATGAAGCAAAGAAAAATGGAAAAAATAGAAGGAATAGAACTGGGAAATGGAAACATAGTAAAAGCATTAGCAAAGGATGATGGTTACAAATACCTAGGCATATTGGAAACAGTTAACATCTTGAATGGAAAAGTTAAAGAGTCAACACAAAAGGAATACATCAGCAGGCCCGCAAAATATTAAAATCAAAGCTGAATGCTGGAAACATAATTAAAGCCATTAATATGTGGGCAGTTCCAGTGATACGCTACTCAGGTGGAATCATCAACTGGACTTTGGCTGAACTGGAAAACTTGGACTGGAAAACACACAAACTTTTGAATATGTACCACGCTTTACATCCACAAAGTGACATCGACAGGTTGTACCTGCAAGAAAAATAGGGGGCTGAGGACTATTGTAAATCCATCAAACTGTAGAAGAAGAAAAACGAAGAATGATTATGTGAACCAAAGTACAGAAAAATTGCTGCAGGCTGTGAAAACAGAGAACATTATAAAAACAACAGAAACAAAAACAGAATATAAGGAAAAACAGCTGGATGACAAATTAAATAGATGGAAAACCAAAGCTTTGCATGGACAGCACTTGAAAAACATTGAAAGAAAATGTGATGACAACTTTACATGGGCATGGTTTAAGATGGGAACCATCAAGGAAGAAACGGAAGGTTTAATACTCGCTACTCAAGAACAAGCACTACAAACTAATGCCATGAAAGCAAAGATACAATAATCCCAAAAACAGTTTCACAGTTAATATGTGAATGCAGCAAAATTGCACAAACTGATTACAAAGCTAGACACGACCGAGTTGCTAAATTAGTCCACTAGTCATTATGTAAAAAATACGACTTTCCTGTATCCAAAAAGTCATGGGAACATAAAGTGGAAAAAGTTATAGAAAATGAAAAGGTGAAGATTTTGTGGGACTTTCGAATACAGATGGATCGTCACTTGGAACACAACACGCCAGATATCAGTTGTAAAAAACCGAAACATACAATTTATTGACATCACGGTACTAGGAGATGCCAGAGTCGAAGAAAATGAACTGAAAAAAATCATGAAATATCGCGACCTGGCCATCAAAACTATAGGGCTATGGATGAAACATGTAACAGTGATACCCATTGTCATCGGGCACTTGGTACCATGTCCAAGAATTTTATAACATACATCAGCAAATTGCAGCTTCCTGCAATAACACCAGTGAAACTACAAAAAACTGTGCTACTTGGAACATCATACATCTTAAAAAAAGATACTTGGTTGAGACTTAGGACTCTGGCAGCAACCCGTATCAACCATTGGCACCAGTCAGTGGTATTTGTGATGCATTTTTGATTGTTCAATTGACTGAGTTTCATATTTAATGAATAAAGATGAAGATGATAATAATAATAGCCTTTATTGTCATTGTTCATCATGTATACAACAAAATTGGTTTAGCCTCTACTGGTGCAATCCATAATAGAAAATACAAGACAACATAAATAGTATAGAGAACATGAAATGTTTGCAAATATTTTCCCCATAGGAACAAAGTCATTTTATTCTAGTGTCTAGCCATTCCTTTTTCTGCTTTCTCTTTTCTACTAGAACAGGGGTGTCAAACTCAAGGCCTTGGGGGTGGATCTGGTTCGCAAGGTGCTTAGGTTTGGCCTGCGAGGCTGTCCTGGAAATAGCAAAGGACCAACCCACGGTGCCTCTGCCAGCGAAACGGGGATCGGGAGAGTCACACATGGCCCTCCCAAGCTCCGTTTTCACTGCCAGTGTTGCAGGACGCTATCACAGCCAAAAACAGAGCAGGTGAGGGCCGCAGGTGGCCCTCCTGAGCTCCGTTTTTGCTGGCAGAGGGTTGCAGGAGGAGTCGCAGCCAAAAACGGAGCTTAGGAGCCCATTTTCACTGGCAGTGCGCTCGGGCCACCACAGGCACCCCCAAGAGGATTGACATTGAGCTGGCCACACCCACCCTGGCTCCCTGAGGTCAAACACAACCCTGATGCAGTCCTCAATGAAATCGAGTTTGACACCCCTGTACTAGAACCTAAAGGTCCACCAACTGGAACTATGTGCAAAGCAATGAATCAGGATAGATAATACTTGAAAAATAGTATAAATTCATGTATGAGATTGTCATAAAGTACTTTGTTTGTTTCATTGTAGTGGATATATTAAATCCACCCATTTTGATTTGTAACCCTGATTTATGGCTTAGCATGATGCCTGATCTCAAATTGTTGTGGTTTATTAAGCAAACCATAGCTTAATGCAGTGTATCAATCCAGTTAATAATTGAGCACATGGAGCAGACTTAGAACATTTTTCAGTATCAAAACTGAATTCATGGTCGTCTCTTAAGGCAAGGGTCCCCACTCCCCAGTTCATGGATTGTACCAGTCTGTGGCCAGTTGGGAACCAAGCCGCGCAAGCAGCAGACGAGCGTGCAAAGCTTCATTTGCGCAAGAAGCAGACATACATGCACAAATTCCCCTGCCACCGTTGCTGCCTGTCCGCAGAGCCAGAAAGGTTGGGGACCACTCTCTTAAGGGATAGGCATTGCAGTCTAATTCCCAGAGTTTTTTTTTTTTTTAATTTTCACAGATATCCAAAGACACACAGAACAGTTGTTGATATAAAATGTAGAGAAGTAAGTCTGTGCTTTTTCAGAAGTAGATGTAAAAGAATTTTATTTGTAAGTAACCGAAAGCTATTTCAGTTTTGCCCACCAGTTTCTCATAATGTATCATGTTATAACAATCATTTATCTGCAATTTCAACTGAAGGATTTATTCAATGGAACCCATAATAAAATGTTGCCATGTGAGATTCACTGCCCAGAACTTCAGGGCTTCCATTTCATATCCTTGTTACTCATTTTACAGTGTTTTGTTTTGTTTTGTTTTGTTTTGTTTTTTCTCTGACATTTAGCATTTGGTGACTGCTGTGCATCCTCTGCCATTACTAATCTGTGCATAGATAGGATTCTCCCATGGGTTCATTCTTTAAGAAATATTTTCCATGTCTATCGTTTCACAGGTCATAGAGCATATTATGTTGTTAGTTTTCTTTGGTTCTATAACTAACTGTATTTTCAATAAATCTTAAATTTTGTGATTTCATCATCAAAGATACTAAATGCAGAGTTGGAAAATCTAAACTTCTCATTACATATTTTTAAATATTCTGTAATTTTATTGATTAAAAATTATTTTTATTTAAATTACCTGGCTGTCCAACTTCAATATACTTTTAAATGCATTCATTCCAGGGAAAAATTGTGTTACTCTCCCAGTCTTCAGTGCTATATTCATATAGAGGGAAGGACTCCCTACTGGATTCAGTACTTCTTGCTTTTGAGGAAGATGTTAAAAAGGGGGTTTAATCATGTTATAAAGTCAGTGATATGACTTATGAATGAGGTGTAGCAACATTGAGGAATATAAAGATCCTGTTTCCAAAATATGACAGTGGAGAAATGTAGAATAAAATTTTATTGGTTTTAAAAACAACCACTACATTTTTATTCTTGCATATTCAGAATATTTGCATTTTGAAATATTTTTAATCACTGCAAAGCAGATATTTCAGGGGTCATCTCCGGGGCTAATGGAAGCTCAACAACATGGAAATTCACATCTTGCCCCTCCTTGAAAATGTTGTCCAAGATGAGCTGGGTAATCTGAAATATGTAATTTTGTTTATTTTTGCTCTGTAGGTTGGGAAGGATTCTTTTGGTAATGACTACATTGAAAACTTTAAAAAAAATGGGATTCCAACAGGTATCTTCCTTATTTTAATTCAGAACCAAATTATATGAATCACTATATTCTGAATCTATGATTTGCAAAGTTCTCCTCAATGAGAAAATGAACAGAGTAGTAAACAAACAGCTACCATTCTTCATAATATTTTTTTCTTCTGTTGTATCGTGTGCAAATCTCAAAGACGGTTTGGACAAGTCCCTGCAGTTTTCTTGGCAAGGTTTTTCAGAAGTTTCTTTTTCTTTTAAGATTTTTTTTATGCCGCCATTATTATTTTTGTAAATAATCAAGGTAGCAAATATACCTAATATTCTGTCTTCCTCCTATTTTCTCCAACACCAACAATCCTGCAAAGCAAGTTGACTTGAGAAAGGCTGGCTGGACCAAAGTCATCTAGTCAGCTTTCATATTTGATTTTTTCCCCATGTTTGAAGTAGTTTGCCTTTGCCTCTTTCCTAGTGTTGTGAGAAAATAACTGGGTCAAGATCATCTAAGCTGGCTTTGTACCCAAGGAAGGACTAGATCTCACAGTCTTCCAGTTCCTGACTCCTTCATAATGACTAGAATTCAATTAAAGTAATCGCCAACATAACACAGATGAAAAAATGCTTCTTCCTACATAACGTTTAGACTTGATTCAACCACTTGGTTACCTCACAGCTTATGAGGTAAATGGATTTAACACCTGTATTGTGGCATAGCATATAAATTACCTCTGTATGAGGGCTGTGATGGAAATCAGCAATTCCCACGGCAAAGATGGTTGTTATATAGAACAGCCATTCAGCTTCAGGGCCGCTATGTGTCACATAAAGTATCTGTTAATTCAAAAAAAACAACAACAGGAAAGCCTTGTGAGGGGTCCTTGATGCTCTTTGAGCTTGGTTGTTTTCTTGCGACATTTCATTATCCAAACTAGGTAATATCATCAATGCTAGTGATGATTTAAAAAGTCATGTGTCAAGCCCTCTAAGGATGGTAATCTCTGGAAACCATAACCATATAGACCTTTGTAGCTAGTTGGGTAATGTAACAGTGTTGAAAGCTTATCAAAGCAATTTTCCCATTCAATTTACACTTAGTTGCTCTGTGTCTTTCTCACGTTTCCACCCTCGTTTTTTTTGGGGGGGGGAAATATATTCTGTTTCCTCCTCTGCCTTCCTAGATTCTGTTAGGCATTCCATCATACCTTAAATTTAAACATCAAGACTATAATACTAGTAATTGATATGTTCTCACTTGCTACCAGCAATCAACTGTTGAGTTTAAGGCTTCATCTAGCTCAGGACTGTCAAACTCCTGGCCCATGGGCCGGGTGCATCACGCACTGGCCACACCCACACCCGGTTTAGCAAAGGGGAGAAAAGCCCCTATACATCATGTGACACAACTGTGATAATGTGAGTTTGACACCCCTGATCAAGCTGAACTGTGAATCTTCTGCCAAGTCTAGCCAAGGAATCAAGCTAAGTAACGAAATGTGTGATTTATTGCCAAATTCTGGTTGGAGGAACATGACAGCCATTGGTTAATTTAATTTAATTTAATTTAATTTCCAATTTATATACCGCCCTTCTCCCTGAGGACTCAGGGCGGTGTACAGCCAAAATAAGAACATAGAATACAAATATTAAAAACAGTTAAAAATATGTATAATTTGGCCCAGAAATTAAGAAATCACAAACCGATTAAAAGAATTTAAAAAATTTCTTCTTAAGCCAGCCCGGCTTGCTGGAAAAGATGGGTTTTAAGGGCACGACGGAAGGCACTGAGGTCATGGATTCTCCTTATCTCAGGGGGCAACTGATTCCAGAGGGTAGGAGCCCCCACAGAGAAGGCCCTCCCCCTGGGGGTCACCAGCCTACATTGTTTGGCTGATGGCACCCCGAGGAGGCCCTCTCTGTGGGAGTGCATGGGTCGATGGGAGGTCGTCGGTAGCAGCAGGCAGTCTTGCAGATATCTAGGCCCTATGCCATGGAGCGCTTTAAAGGTGGTGACCAACACCTTGACGCGCACCCGGAAGACCACCGGGAGCCAGTGAAGCTCGCGCAGGAGCGGTGTTACATGGGAGCGCCATGTTGCTCCCATCACTACCCGCGCTGCTGCATTCTGGACCAGTTGGAGCCTCCGGGTGCTCCTCAAGGGGAGCCCCATGTAGAGAGCGTTGCAGTAGTCAAGGCGAGAGGTGACGAGGGCGTGAGTGACTGTGCACAAGGAATCCCGATCAAGAAAGGGCCGCAACTGGCGAATCAGGCGAACCTGACAAAAGGTCCCCCTGGTTACAGCCGTCAGATGTTCCTCCAAGGACAGCTGCCTATCCAGGAGGACTCCCAGATTGTGAGCCCTTTCAGTGGGGGCCCAAGACTCGCCCCCAATAGTCAGTGATGGAGTCAACTGACTATATCGGGATGCTGGGAGCCACAGTCACTCAGTCTTGGAAGGGTTGAGCTTGAGCCTGTTCCTCCCCTTCCAGATCCGTACTGATGGTATCTCACCCCGAAGCCATGGATGATCTCACCCAGCGGCTTCACATAAATGTTGAACAGAAGGGGCGAGAGGACCGATCCCTGCGGCACTCCACAGATGAGAGGCCTCGAGGTCGACCTCTGCCCCCCTGCCAACACAAACTGCGACCGGTCGGAGAGAAAGGAGGAGAACCACCGCAATACGGTGCCTCCCACCCACAACTCTTCCAGCCGATGCAGCATGATACCATGGTCAATGGTATCAAAAGCTGCTGAGAGATCTAACAGGACCAGAACAGAGGAACAACCCCTGTCCCGAGCCCTCCAGAGATCATCAACCAACGCAACCAATGCCGTTTCCGTGCTGTGCCCAGATCTGAAACCCAACTGGAACGGATCTAGATAAGATGTTTCCTCCAGGAATTGTGGAAACTCTCGCGCGACCACACTCTCAACAACCTTCGCCATAAAGCAAAGGTTGGAGACAGGACGCTAGTTGGCCAATATTGCCGGATCCAGGGACAGCTTCTTGAGGAGAGGCCTCACCACCGCCTCTTTCAGGGCAGCGGGGAAGTGACCCTCACTCAACGAAGCATTAATAACGGTTAGGTGGTTTTAGAAGAAATTTTACAAATTCATGAAGTATATTTTTCTCTACACAAAACAGAGAATCTATATCCCACTATTTATTGATAGAGGGCAGTTCTCCTTTTTCTTGTTTACCAGGTACATTGAAGAATGTTAATGGGAAATGGCAAGCTATTGAAGGCATAGCTTCCCCATCTATGGTCTGTAGCTATTACAAAAGTATATAAATGGAATCTGTCTTATAGATGGAATATTCCTCAGAATGTAATTTATAGAAAGGTGAAAATTTGAACAGGCTATATAGCCACTAACATGTAGTTTCCAGGAAGGATTTGGCTAGACATTGTTAAATTTAGGTCAAAATCCAATTTTAAACTATTTTCAACACATTTATGCAGAGTAAACGTACTTCCAGATAAACATGGATAGGAATGTACTATTTTACTCTAATGCAGCCAAGGTTTTACAAGAGTTACTCTGTTTCCTGAGCTAAAGGAGTCACTTTACGGGTGATGTTTTTCCTAATAAGCAGAGCAAATTCACACTGTTTTAACCATGACTTTGACTTGCATGTCTATGTGAATAACAAATGTACTACAGCTGCCAGTAATATTTGTACTAAATTTAGATCAGTTTTTTTTCCTGAAATACAGAATTAGCCACAATTAATTAAACTTGAGCTTGTGTTTGCTGTCATGTGGGTGTAATTTAGCATTTATGTTTCCCTGCTTCTGGCATTGGTATTCATTATTAACATTTTAAAAGCCAGCTGTTCAGCTATAATGTTTGCTGATGTAACTCACTAATTTGTATATTTGCTGAAAGATCTATACAACTTTTTTCTTTCTTACCGTAGAATTTGTAAATCAGACAGAAGATGCTGCAACAGGAGCTGCTTCAATCATGGTCAATAATGAAGGTACATATCAAGGAATAAGCTGAATTTTCTTAGATTTGAATTATGTATGATGAGACATTAATTTTGTCAAGTTTCATTTTTTAAAGTTATAACTAAGGGAGTTTCCCCACATGTTGCATATCTATACCATTGAGCCCAGAAGCAAATACACATAAGCCTATATCATTAGACTTTGGATGGCATGTGTTGGGGGTTGAACAGGCCTGGCAACAGGATTACAGGACACAGCTGATAACTTGTTGTTTTTTCTCTGTCCCAAATATTTCATATGCTTTATATAGAATGACTCAAAGGAAGCAATGTAAACTATAGATTAAGCTTTTACAAAATCCTGCAAACCCATTCATCTCTTAACTAAAGAAGGATTAGTGACAGTCCTCTCCTCATATACCCTATGATCAAATTCAGTAGCACTGTTTTCATTTTGCTGAAAATGATTACACCTGGTTATTGTGTGTTGTGAATTTTGATCAAGAATGATGAACAATTATGCCTGGAAACCCCTCTAGAACAGTGGTCACCAACTGGGGATCTGTGGACCACTGGTGGTCCGTGAGAAAATTTTGGTGGTCCGCAGAAAAATTAATTGAATTTTTTGTATTGCACTAAATCAGGGCCCTCAAACTACAGCCCCTGGAACAGATACATGCAATGAACATTTGTGTTACTGCAGAGAGTCTTCTCCTTCTGGGTCTTTTTGTGTGGGTCAGAGCAGGGCATAAATTCCGACTTGAGGTCTACTTTGGCCTCCTGGTGCGGGGCTTTGGTCAAAGACTGGAGGGAAGTGCTGCTGGTGGCGAAGAGCCGAAGGACCTTGTTCCAGTGAGACTGCATCATGGCCTGAAACCGGCTGACCATCTCAGCCCGCTGAGCCTCCAGGCACCTATACCTGGCCTTGCACTTCCGCAGGTCTTCCCTCAGATCCAATTTGAATTGAGCTTTTTTGCCAACTCTTTCTCCTGGTGGCTGCTTAACTCCAATGACTGTTTCCTGTTTGGGGCCCTAAGGAGCCTGGGTAGGGAAGCGAGGAGTGGCTGGGAGGGGAGGGGCGAATAAAGGGTTTCGAGGCCCCCCTCAACGTGAGTGACATTGAGTTGGCCATGCCCACCCAGTCACATAACCACCTAGCCACGGCCACCCAGCCGGTCATTAGGCAGATCATATTAGTGGTCCGCGGGATTTAAAATTATGAATTTAGTGATCCCTGAGGTCCAAAAGGTTGGTGACCCCTGCTCTAGATTATTGGACAAACATGGCCACAGAAACAAAAGAAAGATCCAGTCTAAATGAGAATAGCATTATAATGTAATTTAATGTAATTTACATTTATAATGTAATTTACATTATAATACTATATAACATAGCATTACATTACAATACTACAGCGAAGAGACAATGTCTTCAGTGGCTGAGTTTTAGAACTTCTCATATCAGTTTGTTAAAACAATTTCATAGCATGGTTCTTGGACATCACAGGGCACTGAAGCACCAGCTTATTGCTCATAGAATACCATCATTTAACTTCCTGACACTTTTCTATATGTTGAGAGCCCCTTCAACTTGGAAATCAGGGCAAACTTGTTTCAGCTTAGCTGTGTCTTTTGCTATTAATTACTAATTGCAGTTCAAAGAAGTCAGTCTTATTTTTTCCATACACAAAGAAGTTTGTTTGCAAAAGTCTTAAGTGCAAATTGGGAGTTGCAGTGGCTATAAAAGAGTGACAAGTGAGATTAAAGAATGAAAGTGAAGAAAGTTCGCTGGATGTAATACTAGCTTAACGAACTTGGTGGCTGATACAGATTGCAGACTGGAAGCTGGCTTTTTCCATCTTGGCATCTGGTAAACACAAGAGTTTTCACACACAGCTATTTCCAGAACTCAGCTTTGGGTGTTGAACTGCTGTAGGTTAATTTGCTTATTTTTTGCCACAGGGAAAAATGGTTTGGAAAGTACTTTGTAGTGTGACAATTGTAAATAATTGTCTTTGGGCTTTTTCCAGTCTGATGCTCCCTAGAAGTGTTTTGAATTCAGTTCCAAGATTCCTCCAGCCAGTATGGAATAGTAATGTGGGGACAAGTATTTCATTTGGGTTGTTTTTTTCTAATTCTCTTTCCTATGATTTTTTTTCATATTTACACTAGCCTGTCTATCCTTATCTTTAAAAATAAGAGAGAAGATTATAGAAGTAGCCCTGTAGCTTAAGTTAGGAGATTATAACCCACTAATTAAAGATCAGTGCTCTAGATTCGGGCTTAATTTCTAGAATCCTGGGTATCTCAACAATTATTTATGCATACCTATATTGTTTCAGTTCTCCTATGTATCTGAAAGAATAAGTAAAAAAAAAACCCATTTTGACAAAGATGTCAAATAAAAATAAATTTCACATCTATAGAACTGTGAATAATCTGACAGTAATGAATAGGGTGAGAAACTGATGAGAGTTTCAAGCTGACCAAAAGAAAATATTTTATGCAAGTAGATCATCCAATGTTCTGTCATGAAAGATTGTTGATAGCCCCTAGTTCTGAAGCTTCATGAAAACTCTGTATAAACAAATGACAAGTTTATCAATGACCATAATAACTAAAAAATGAAGTCTAGTGGGTGAAAGAATATGCCTCCAACTGAAAGACCTTTGGCATAAACATTGGGGGTTAGTTACCTCCATGTGATATCTGGATGATAACTATTAAATAAAAATATTTAAAAAAACATTATAAACAATGACAAAAAATTGCATGCACCCTTATCATTATTGCTGACCACAAACAACATAAAAAACAATGAAACCTATAAAACATTACCTCAGAAAATTAGGAGGGGAATGAAAAATTTCAATAATGTACACATAAACCACATACCTGTTCCATGTTATATCATTTCCCCATTCATGATGACATTTAGAACTTCAAAAAGAAATCCTATGGCCTTAAGGTGACCAATTCCATCTACTTTATCTCTTGAACTATCCCTTTGGTAATGCACCATTAATAGCAGTCTTTCAAAATACTACTCAATATAACTGTAGAAGATTTCAGAAAGTATGCTGACCATCCTGAGACTTTACGTTGGCATTTTTATGTTGAGCAATCTTTCACTGAATGTATCTGGGGGGAGAAAAATGTGGGCTTTAGCCAACATTGTTTGGAAAATTCTCTGTGAGAATGATCGTTACACCATTATTCCCATCATTGTATTTGGGGGTGGCACATTTTGAACCTAAGACACTCTGAAGTTTAATTCTGAAGGAATGTTTGCAAAGTAGTGCTTTACAATCCATAATCACATAGCTACTTATGATTTGAAAGGCCTGCTTAAGAATTTGACAGCAGCAAGTAGATGAAAAATAACTTTGAATGTTGAGCAGTTTACTCATGAATATTGTCAAGAACTACACTGTTGGCAAATGCATCTGCTGCACAATCTGCACGAGTAAGAATAAGCAAATTCATTCTAGAAGAGATATAACTCCACAAATGCCAATATACTGGGGTTTTATTTCTTGTTGCTAGAAGATTCCCTTGGGGTATACATGGTTCAGATGCCAAAGCTTAGGAAGACATTGCCATCATAATTACTTCAGCAACTGCCTTAAAAGCTTTAATCTCAACAAGTCCTTGGAGGAGAACAAATGAATCATCTTGTGCAAGTTATATTCTAATACTGGTAGTCCTTGGATTATAGCTGCAATTGAGATTGGGATTGCCATGGTAAACAATATGGTCATAAAACATGATGTCATGTGACCATATCACTTAGTGACAGCACTCTGAGGCAGTCCAGTTCCCATTGTAACCCCAAAACGTACCTCTCATTAGGCAGGAAGAGGCAGAATCTCAGGTAAAGAGTACAGATGTGCCAAGTTGAGGGGTAGAGAAGCCAGTGCAGGCAACACATGAGTGGTGAGAACCTGGGAAGAGCACTGGTGGGGACTGCACATGGGCAGATGTGCTGCAGATGGGAGAAAAAGTTAAAGCAACTTACCAAAGTAACTTCTGATCTTCTCTGCCAGCTTCCCCATTGAGTTGCTTATGGGAAACCAGCAGGAAAGATTGCAAATGGTCATCATGTGACTGCAGGTCCCTCCAATGTCATAATCTTGAGCTAGGCACATAAGTGCCTGAATCACATGACTGGGAGGGTACTGCAATGGTTGGAATATTGAGGACTGTGTAGTATATCCACTTTTTCTTTAGCACCACATAATTTTGAATAGTCACTGAACAAATGGATGTAAACTGAGTATTACCTGTACTTTAAAGTCTATTTTAGTACGATTAAGGCCATAATGGTATTTCCCAGAGACAGTGATAAGTGGGCTGATACTGAAAAGCAGAGCGGTTGGCTGATACGGCACTGAAACCCTCTTCCCTGATGTTATGGAGATTGTAACCATACAATTACTATCAGATGGTTTTATCTATCTTAATACTGCAATTTGGAATATTACTGCTATAGAGAAGCTGGAGTTGTTGGGAAGATCTCAGCCTGGCAGGGGAGGAGTTAGCCTGGAATCACTGTACAATCACAAAAGGCCTAGAACTGACACACAAACCCCACCCCAAGTTCCTTGGAGTCTTATCTAATTGTTTCCAAGAGTAGGCTGAAGAGATTCCTATATTATAGGCAGAACATTAGTTTGTACATGTGAGTCTAGTTGTCTATACCTAACAGGAATACAACCATTCCCCCCAAAAAAACTTGGGGCTGTTTTTTGGACTTTTATTAATCGATAGGGGATAACATTGCATTAGAACAGCCTATACCATATGTGATGTTTTCCCAAAATCACAGCCTTTTCTGAAGCTCTTTCCCATTTCCTGCTATAATTTAACAATACTGTGTGCATCTCACGATCGTAAAATGGGACAAAACTCACTTAAACACAGCTTTGCTTAGCAATGGAAATTTCGAGCTCAGTTGTGGTCATCAGTCAAGGACTACCTGTACTTTAGGTCCAACATGACACAAATCTTATATGGCTTCATAAAAAAATAAAAATCCAAACTTATGATAGTGGTGGAACTTAAGGTATACCATCTTTTTTTAAAAAAGGATAACTTGCAAACATTCAGTATTTTCTTTATCACATATATTTCAAATTTTTATTGTCAGTGCACAACACATGTACAATGAGATTGGTTTAGCTCCCTACCTTGTTCTTTGATACCGGTTTTCATATCTACATTCCTTATTGCATCAATCAGTCCAATTGTCAGCAAACATGGTATTTTTTGCATACAAATCTAAACTCACCTCGATTTTGAGATGCCACAAGTGCAATGAAACCTTAGTTTTACCTTGGCCTTCTCACCATTTCTCTATGCAAGCTAGGATTTCTAACATAGACAGCCCTTGAAAACCTACATGCTATTAACTTTATAGTACTGAAACAGCCTGTTAAGAATCATATATGCCATGGTGTCAAGAAAATACATTTTATGTTCAGCTTTAATCATTCTAAAATTTTACATTTGTTTTTAGGAGAAAACTTTATTGTAATTGTTGCGGGAGCGAATTTACTTCTGAATTCCAGTGATTTAAAAGGGGCTGCTCATGTCATCGCTGAAGCCAAAGTGATGGTCTGCCAACTCGAAATAACCCCAGTAATTTCTTTAGAAGCATTAAAAATGGCTCATGCCAATGGAGGTAATCTAATAATACAGATTAATTGTTTGCTTCATTCCACGAATGGTTTCAGTAATATTCTTTTAATGTAGCTTTTTTTCAAAGTCATTTTAAACATGGTGATGCCAAGATGAGTGACCTAAATCCAGGCACTAGCGATATAATTTAATAAAACAATTGGGCCTGTGAAGAACAGTTGAAATTTCAGTTGAATTGGCATGAACCTGGTACCATGTTTGAACCTTGCTCTTGTTTCTTTTTTCTTTTTAACCTATTGAGTGTAGTTTCTGGTCAAGCCAGAGTAGCAAATAACTTCCTTAGCAGCAGAAGATGACTTAAGATCATTCAGTGAAATGGATCCTGGTTTATAGACCCTCATTCTGTATCTGTGGTAATGCAAGATGCCTTGGGCACACCTCTTCTCCTTTACCTGCTGTCAGTTGATACAAAGCTCCATTTTATCTGAAAGGAAAACATTTCTGAATTTAAAAGGAAATTTTTCAAAAATTCAGTTAGACAGAAATAAACTTTATTTCTTCTATTACCATATTCTGAGGTAATCATCCCAATTTATAAATCTAAATTCTTTGAGACAGAAATTGAGCGATTTTTTTTTTTTTGATAAGCATAATCTCTAGAACATTTATTTCACTGGCTCATTTATTTCAGCAGTGCAGAACATCAAACAAGTATACCTAGCACTTGGGTACGCACAAAGTGGCTCATTTCATTAAAAGTGATCACCATAAATCTGAATGTTAATCTGTAAAATGCTAGAAAATCCTTTGTTCTGGGTGATTGACTGATAGAAGAAAAGAAACAATTCTCTCATTTTTCAGGGATATGTGTAAGTGACAATAACTCCAAATTCCATTGCATGAACATAAAATATATTTGCAATTAATGCAGGAGATTACCTCTTCAATAGAAGCCATATATAGAAGCCTGTCCCATATACCTGGAAACCTCTGTCCATCTCTGTGAAACATGTTGAATGGCCTTGTATTATGAAATCACTGTAAACTCTTTGCTAATACAGAAACAATCTTTAAAATCCTCACAGCTGGAGAGTGTTACTGGCACTTCCTTTCTTTTAGTCTGCTGATTCTTATGTTTAATGCAGTAGTTTATGTTCGGAAGCACACTAGACTATGTGTGTTTAACAGATGCGCGGCCAGATGCAAGGCTCAGAAGAAGAAGGGAAGTGGGGAAACAGAAGCTTGTGGCTATAAGCCTTCTTGTTCCCATACACTTGGGTTGTTTTTTTTTAAACTACAGATTGATAGCCTTATGCTTGCTGAAGTACAGATAGTCTTCGACTTACAACAGTTTATTTAGTGACCATTTTGAAGTTACAACGCCACTGAAAAAAATGACTTATGACCGTTTTTTCACATGACTATTGCAGCATGCACATGGTCACATAATCAAAATTTAGATGCTTAACAACTGATTCATATTTATGATGGTTGTAGTGTTCCCAGGGTCACATGATCACCTCTTTGTAACCTTCTTACAAGCAAAATCAGTGGGGAAGCCAGATTCACTTAACAACCACCTTACTAACTTAAGGCCTGCAGAACTCACTTAACAAGTGAGTCCCTTCTTGTGAAGTGGGGTCATAGGGTGCAGTTGGGCTTGCTAGTCACGTACCTGGCTCCCTGCCATGTGGCAGCAGCCCTGCCTGAGCTGCTTGATGTTATAGCCGCGGTGGCTGTTGACATGCCCAGGCTTATGGTCATGGGGGATTTTAACCTGTCATCAGTTGGCGAGACATCTGAGGTGGCTCGGGAGTTCATGGCTTCCATGATGGCTATGGACCTGACCCAGTTAATTTATGGCTCTACTCACATGGGGGGACACACACTGGACCTTGTTTTTGTCTCTGGACAGTGGTTGAGTGATCTCGAGATAGGGGATATAGTGATTGAACCCTTGTCATGGTCAGATCACTCCCTCCTTCGCCTGGACCTTCGAACCGCCACACCCCGCCGCAGGGAGGCGGAACCGACCAGGTGGTTCCGCCCCAGGCGCCTGATGGATCCTGAGAGATTCCAGATGGAGCTTGGGCCATTTCCTGAGGTTCTAGCACACGACTCGGCTGAGGACTTAGTGGCCGCCTGGGATAGGGCGGCGGCTGATGCTTTAGACTGAGTCGTGCTTTTGCGGCCTCTGACCCGGCGCCGGTCTCACCTGGCTCCTTGGTATACTGAGGAGCTGAGGGAGATGAAGTGCCGGAAAAGACGCCTAGAGAGCAGTTGGAGGGCTAGTCGTTCTGAATCCGACCGAACACTGGTAAGATCTCATATTAAGAATTACCTAGTGGCGATAAGAGTAGAGAAGAGTAACTACTTTTCTACTCTTATTGCGTCATCAGATAATCGCCCAGCCGCCCTGTTTAGGGTGACCCGCTCTCTGCTCCATCAAGAGATGCGGGAAGACCCCTTGGAGGGTAGAGCTGAGGATTTTGTACAATATCTGTATGACAAAATTGCTCAGATTCGTGAACAGCTAGACTCTGACTGGATTGATCCAGAGGAGATGACAGGGGCAGGTCCTGAGAATATTATTTGGGAAGAGTTGTGACTCCCGAAAGCGTGGACAGGATACTGAACAGACTAAATGCGACCACATGTTTATTGGACCCGTGTCCATCTTGGTTGGTACTGGCCTCCCGGGAGGTGACGCGAGGCTGGCTCCAGGAGATTATAAATGCTTCTTTGAGTGGGGGTGTCTTTCCCACCGTCTTGAAAGAGGCGGTGGTGAGGCCCCTCCTCAAGAAGCCCTCCCTGGATCCAGCTGTATTAGCAAATTATCGTCCTGTCTCCAACCTTCGCTTTGTTGCAAAGGTTGTTGAGAGTGTGGTTGCACGACAACTGCCTCAGTACCTGGATGAATCGAATTATCGTTGAGTGAGGGTCACTTCCCCGCTGCCCTGAAAGAGGCGGTGGTGAGGCCTCTCCTCAAGAAACTGTCCCTGGATCCGGCAATATTGGCCAACTACCGTCCTGTCTCCAACCTTCGCTTTATGGCGAAGGTTGTTGAGAGTGTGGTTGTGCGACAGTTTCCACAATTCCTGGAGGAAACATCTTATCTAGATCCGTTCCAGTCGGGATTCAGGCCCGGGTACAGCACAGAGACAGCATTGGTCGCATTGGTTGATGATCTCTGGAGGGCTCGGGACAGGGGTTGCTCCTGTGTCCTGGTCCTACTAGACCTCTCAGCGGCTTTTGATACCATCGATCATGATATCATGCTGCACCGGTTGGAAGGGTTAGGGGTGGGGGGCACTGTTCTACAGTGGTTCTCCTCCTTTCTCTCTGACCGGTCACAGTCTGTGTTAACAGGGGGGCAGAGGTCAACCCCGAGGCCCCTTATATGTGGGGTGCCACAAGGATCGGTCCTCTCGCCCCTTCTATTCAACATTTATGTGAAGCCGCTGGGTGAGATCATCCGTGGTTTTGGGGTGAAGTACCATCAGTACGCTGATGACACCCAGCTGTACATCTCCACCCCAGACCACCCCAATGATGCCCTCGAGGTGATGTCCCGGTGCCTGGAGGCCGTACGGATCTGGATGGGGAGGAACAAACTCAGACTCAACCCATCCAAGACCGAGTGGCTGTGGTTTCCGTCGTCCCGATATAGTCAGTTGGCGCCATCTCTGACTATTGGGGGCGAGTCGTTGGCCCCCACAGATGGGGTTCGCAACTTGGGCATCCTCCTGGACTCACGGCTGTCTTTTGAAGAGCATATGACGGCCGTAGCCAGGAGGACTTTTTATCAGGTTTGCCTGATTCGCCAGTTGCATCCCTTTCTGGATCGGGACTCATTACGCATGGTCACTCACGCCCTTGTCACCTCACGCCTGGATTATTGTAATGCTCTCTACATGGGGCTCCCCTTGAGAAGCACCCGAAGGCTCCAACTGGTACAGAATGCGGCCGCGCGGGTGGTAATGGGAGCAATGTGGCGCTCTCATGTAACCCCCCTCCTGCGTGAGCTGCACTGGCTCCCAATGGTCTTCCGGGTGCGTTTCAAGGTTTTGGTTACTATCTTTAGAGCGCTCCATGGCTTAGGACCAGGGTACTTACGAGACCGCCTCCTGCCACCAATAGCCTCTCACCGACCAGTTCGCTCCCATAGAGAGGGACTCCTCAGGGTGCCGTCGGCCAAACAATGTCGACTGACGGCCCCCAGGGGGAGAGCCTTTTCTGTGGGGGCACCTACCATCTGGAACGGGCTTCCCCCGGAGTTACGAAACATCCAAGACTTACGCATATTCCGCCGTGCCCTGAAAACATTTCTATTCCAACAAGCTGGTCTGGCCTAACTCTCCCTTTTTAATTTGGCTTTTAAACTGGCTTTTAAATTGGGTTTTAAACCTCTTTAGATAAATTTGGATGTTCTTAATCTTTGAGCCTAAATTACTATAATCTGTTTCTTAATAGTTTTTAACTTCTATATGTATTTGTATTTATTATGGCTGTTCACCGCCCTGAGTCCTTCGGGAGTAGGGCGGTATACAAATATGAAAAATAAATAAAATAAATAAAATAAATAAACAAATGTCTCACTTAGCAATGGAAATTTTGGGCTCAATTGTGGTCGTAAGTCGAGGACTACCTGTATCATTTTCCCACTAGCAGTCATTAAAGATGTTTGTAGCAGCTTTTCTGTTGCTTCTTGCTTTTGTTTTGATTGTTCTGATGCCAAAACATTGTATTAACTCTTGATATATCAATCTCATTGTAGTATATTGAAAAGAGCACCATTCTATGGGTCACTTTAATTTTATTTTTATTTTTTTTTTACATTTACTAAGTTAAAGTGAACCATAACAATAGTGCAGTTACCAAAATGAGTTAAAGTGGCACCATGATAGATCTGGGCTTCTTAACAGATTCTAAAGAAACACATTGCTCCAGCACCAATGGAGGTAGAACCAAGCTAATTACAAAGCACATTGGAGGTCAATAATTGTAGACTGTGTTTGAATAACTGCTTAGGCTCTGTTTGGTTTCAAAGCTTCCCAGTTTAATATTCCTTTCAATCATGAGAATACTAGGTCCATTTGTTGGAAGGGAAGGGAAGCATTTCAGTACCTGGTGGTATTATTTTAATTTTAAACAAGGGGAAAGGCTTTTCCCCACCCAAATTCTAATGCAACCCTTTTTAACATAAAGTGTTGGAATGACACAGAAAGACGGAGAATATGATGTCTGAGGATATGCATGCTATGCAATCCTGCAGCGATTTGGATTTTGCATTTTGGTTTTGCCTACCATACTTGTAAACTCCCATTGACTTATTCCCTGGGTCAGTAGTCCATTATTGGAAAAGAGGTTTCCTCCCCTTTTACAGCTTTGCAGATTCCTGAAACTTAAAGGTGAGGTAACTGGAATAAAAATTATCCTCTGGGTTTTTCTAATCTAGGAATGTCTATTTGTCTGTGGTTCATACCGTTTTCCCTCCAATCTGAGGCCTTCTAACTATGATGTTAGAAGGCTTCTGTAACTATAAAATTCCAGAATTCTCAGCAGAAAAATGCAAAACACAGTCCTAATACATCTGGGAATAATTTTGTGTTTTGTTCTTTGCTGAAATTCAGTTAACCTTGTATATGCATATCTGAATTTAAATCAACAGCAAGAATCTACCTTATGATTCTGAGAAATACAGTCTTCAAGAAATGCTAATAAGTAGTAGTTTGTATTTGTTTCAAATTCAGCCAAGCCTTAGTTTTCTTTTCTTTTCTTTTCTTTTCTTTTCTTTTCTTTTCTTTTCTTTTCTTTTCTTTTCTTTCCTTTCCTTTCCTTTCCTTTCCTTTCCTTTCCTTTCCTTTCCTTTCCTTTCCTTTCCTTTCCTTTCCTTTCCTTTCCTTTTCTTTTCTTTTTCTTTCATGGCAGAAGCATGATTATAATACTTAACCTATTCTCATGAAATCCTTAACTAATTCAATATCATTGCACTAACAGTGCTTTATAACAGCAGAAAACAGGGTATTTTGCTTAGATTGTTTATGTCAGCAAGTAATTTGTGTATCTAGGGGAAATGTAGAGCTGAAAATGCTGTAGGCATTATAACAAATAGTGTTTGTTGAATTGTAGGCATTTATATTTCAGCATTATATGATACGACTTTTACAGAATTTTCCATTCTCTTGCAGTGAAGACTTTATTTAATCCTGCTCCAGCAATTGCTGACCTAGACTCACAGTTTTACACTTATTCTGACATCATCTGCTGCAATGAAAGCGAGGTAAATATCATTAGCACAACTCTGAAGAAATAAAACATTGAGAGTATTATAGTACAAGTAATGAATTCAGACTGTGAACATTTTGATTTTAATTTTCATTGCATGGCTAGACCCAAAACAGAGACATTCTTGAAAGATCTCTGTCAACTGCATATTGCCCAGAGTGCCTTTTCAGAGCAGGAACAAATTAATTTTGTGCTGTCACTCTAAACCTCCTGTACATTTTGTAAGCTATTTCATTGAAAGCAACGTTTATACAAGTAGTCCTCACTTAACCACCCTAAACGGCACCCTATTCTGTCACTGAGCAGTGCAGCTGTTAAACGAAACATCACCTGACCACTGTGCTTAGCAACAGCAGTTCTGGCAATGCCAGTTATTGTCATTGAACAAATCTCATACATTCCTTATATGAGGACTACTTCATACCACTTCTTTTGCACCTGTGCAGCCAGAGTGGGTCTCCCTTTGCACCAACCTTCTTTCACATGCCAGCTTGGTCCTTCTTTTGGGAGCTGACCAGGACCTCCTATTCTTAACTAGCTGGATCTTTCTTTTGTAGTCGGGGCTGCTGGGAACTTTCGTGCACTGGACAGGTCCTTCTTTTCTGAAAGGAGACCCTGGCTGGCATGCAAAAGAAGGACTCAGCCAATAGGGATGCTTGGCGGGGCATTCATCCATCACCTGTCCGCCTGCAGAAATATCCACAATGCTTCCCCCATAAATGGCCAGGATAATGAGCCCAGTGGAGGGAAGGCAAGTGAAGACAACAGGTCAGATGAGGTGGGGAGGAATGGTGGCAGGGAGGAGTGGTGAAATGTAAAATTTGTTACTACCGGTTCTGTGGGTGTGGCTTGGTGGGGGGTGTAATGTGATTGGGTGGCCGTGACTAACTTTTTTTTTTAACTTTTAAAAACTTTTTTTACAACCTTTTTGGCCAAAGAGGTTGTAAAAAAATGCTTTTAAAAGGCTCTGTCGATCCCAGCTGAGCTGCGTGATCATCAGAGGCTTTTTTTTTTACTTTTAAAAGCATTTTTTCAGCCGAAGAAAATTGCTTTTAAAAGTAAAAAAAAAAAAGCCTCTGATCGCACGGCTCAGCTGGGCATGGTGGGTGGGCAGGGATTTTTGCTACCAGTTCTCCGAACTACCCCTCATCATCGCTACTGGATCAGGGGATCCAGTCCGAACTGGGAGCATTTCACCCCTGCAGGGAGGGTAGTTTAAATGTGGGCAGGCCTGAATTTTGTTCATGTGTTTGTAAGTACTTTCATTTAGTGCCATCGTAACTTAAACAGTTGCTGAATGAATAGTTGTTAAGCAAAGGGTATTTGTAGTGAGCTGCTGTGTGTTAGAAATCTATGTCTTGCCTCCATACTGTTTTCTCAAGTCCAGACAAGAAATTCATATCCAATTCTAGCTCCTATAGCTTCTATGAATGGAGAAGTGCTTTGGGTATGCTCTGTTGATGATACAAACAACAAATTACATTTTTAAATGAAAAGAAGCCGAACTTTCCTAGCGTTTATGTCTAGTCTTCACACAAACCCAGTTGGAAAGCTTTTGAACTTTTTAAAACTTTTATTTACACAGCTTTGTTGTTCAAACAGATTCAATGGTAATTTCAAGCAGAACTAGGCATTTACCATAAGGGTCTTCCATATATTGCTGTTTCTGTTGAAAGGGGAATAGTTTGCCGCACAGCCAGGCCTCACGTATCTAAAATGTTCTGAAGGCAAAATGTATTTATATTGAAATAAATGTATTTTATTCATATAAAATAGGGGTGGGGTGGGGTGGGGAAAAGAACTGCCTTGCCACTCATCCTTTTCAAATATTTGTAAAAATATCATTCAGAGTGTGTCAAAACTAGTTTTCTAGTTGAAAAGAAATAGAAATGTGTGCCCCATTATCAGTGCAAAGTGTAACGTTTCTGACAGGTATCCTACTAAATTAGTGCAGTATAAAAGAAAATGCCTGTTTTTGATTGGCTGATAAGAGAACTCCCCATCTAATGACATGAGTATTATTTATTTTATCCACACCAGTCCCGTATAATCAGTTTGTGACATTCTGAATCCTTGAAAGCATCAACTCTTGAAAATACTTTCATGTGAGGAATATCACATCAATATTAGATAAAATACATGCTTCATAGTGTTGGTCTGCTGAGTATTGTCAGTGCTTTGACAACCACAGATACTCTGTATTCTAACACATTTTGTTCTTTATACATTTTTGTGCTAGGATGAAGGAATGCTAGAGGTTGGATATCAATGGCCTATCTACCCACAAGGGATATTTCACATGCTGTGCCTTTTAGATATGTTTAATTTATTGCTTTAACAATAACCTTTATTTTTGCTGTTTTAATTCTCCATACACAGTTCATGCAAATGTATATTGCATGTTTATCAGGTCCTGACTTTTTTTGCTTAGCTTGTCATTTGTTTGGGTTTTTTTTTTTCTCCTTCTCTTTTTCCCAGAAATGATCAAGCCTGTTGAAACTAGCTTGTTAATTCACTGTGCACCAGATGTAGCACAACTTAATCCCTGAGGTTTGCCCAGGAATGTGCTGGTTCTCTTTCTCCTTAATACTTTTAATGAAAGAAATGCAAAATAAGTAAATCAAATTTAGGGCCTGTGTGAAAGCCAAACTTCAGGCTGTGCGTTCCGAAATAATTTTAAACTGCAAGGAAAATTGTTACATCATCAATTTTTTTTTCCTTTTCACAGTACAGGTAGTTCTTGACTTACAACAGTTCATTTAATGACCATTCAAAATTACAACGGCATTGAAAAAAAGTGACTTATGACTGTTTTTTCACTTACTACCGTTGCAGCATCTCCATGGCAACTGGTTTGTATTTATGACAGTTGCAGTGTCCCAGGATCATGTGATCATCTTTTGTGAACTTTGACAAGCAAACTCAATGGGGAAGCTAGATTCACTTAACAACTGTGTTACTAATTTAATAATTGCAGTGATTCGCTTAACAACTGTGGCAAGAAAAGTCGTAAAATTGGGCAAAACTCACTTAACAAATTTCTCAATTAGCAACATAAATTCTGGGCTGAGTTTTGGTCATAAGTCGAGGACTACCTGTAGTACAGTGTGAGGGAAAATATAAGTGTGTGTACTCTAAAGGTATTCAATCTCAAAATTAAAAAGCAACATGGAGGGTGGATGGATACATGTCTGGGTTTAACAGACAATAAAACACATTTCTCTTAAAATGTGAATGTAAATACTAGTTAAAGAGAGGCGAATTCATTTGATTCATATTTTAATATTTACAAAACTTGGTTATTCTTGAGGACATGCACTCTTCCAAATGTCATGTCACACTTATCCAGAATGTGCAAAAGCCATATATTAGACAAAACTGCCTCCAGAAATACATACATTAAGAAAACAATTGGCAAAAGGCCTATGTTAGGAGAAAACTGTTGCAAAATTAGAAGTCCATCAAATATGCTTGAATAAGTACACATATTTTTGTGAGGAAGTTTTGAAAGGAGTATGTGCACACAAATGCAGAAATGCGAGAGAACAAATATTTGTTAGATTTATACCTTGCCTTTCATTCAGGAGCTCAGGATAGCATTCATTGCTCTCCTTCCTTTTTTTTCTACAGCCACAATCCTGTAAGGTTGGCTAGACTAGATTGAGAGTGACTGATTCAAAGTCATCGAGTTGAGCCTGCTTGAAGAAATTGAAATATTACATAAAACAATTTTGGGCATTCTGTTAAACCAGAAGTATGAAACTATTTAACCATGGCTCATGATCCAGAATATACAACACAGCTTCTAAATACTGAATAAACCATACATATTTGGTTCAGATGTAAAGAATAATTTAATGTACACCGTACTTTTTGGAGTATGAGACACCCTTTCCCCTCCCTAAAAGAGGGTGGAAATCAGGGGTGAAATGCTACCGGATCGGACTGGATCGGCTGATCCGGTAGCGATGATGGCCGGTAGTTGGGAGAACCGGTAGCAATAGCAGCTGAAGGCTCTGCCCACCCGCCCTATTCCGCGGAGTCGGGGAATGCACCATTCCCTGACTCCGCCCTTGCTGCGGAGCTGTTGCCTGCTCGCCCTTCGCCACACGGTGTATTCTACTGCTCACTTTTCTCCCGCGGCTGGCTGTCAGGGAAGGCAAGTGCTCGAAAGTTACCAGAGTCGCTCTCCTTGAATGAGCCACCACCATCACCGCTCTGGTCCATGCGCCGTCTGTGCAAGCACACACTGTTTATTTAATTCACTCATCAGCGACAGATTGGGTGTGCGCTTGTGCAGCCAGCACGTGGATCAGGGCGGTGATGGTGGTGGCTCATTCAAGAAGGAGAGTGAGCGACTCCGGTAATTTTTGGGCGCTTGCCTTTCCTGACAGCCAGCCACGGGAGAAAGGTAAGGACACTTGGCGATGAGAGAATGGGCAGCAGCTCCAGGGCAAGGCTGTTATCGGGGAATGGTACATTCCCTGACCTGGTTGAGGCAGGCGGCGACCAGGCGGCGGCTCCAGGGCCCCAAGGAATGGAGCATCCCTGGCCCCCGACCCAAAGCGAAGAGAGAACGGGTGGCGAGTGTGTGGCAGAATAGAAATTTAAAAAGTTTTCCTACCGGGTTCTGTGGGCGTGGCTTGGTGGTGGGGTCTTGTGACTGAGTGGGCATGGCTGTGAGTGACATCGAGTTATGGCCATGCCCACTCACAGGACACCCCTCCACCAAGCCACGCCCACAGAACCAGTAGGGAAAAATTTTAGATTTCACCCCTGGTGGAAATGTTGGTGCGTCTTATACACCGAATACAGCCATTCTTGACCTCCCGAAACCCTGCCCTGTGCGTCCCGTTTTTACGAAAAACAGGCCCATTTTTTGCAAAACCGGGGCCTGCAAAGGGTTTGGGTGGCCTGCAGAGTGCTCCTGTGGGCTGGGGAGAGCATAAACGCAACACCTGGGGGATTCGGGAGGCCAAAAATGGGCCCATTTTTCGCAAAAACGGGCCCATTTTTGGCCTCTTAAACCCTCCACACATTGCATTTTTGCCCTCCCCAGCCCACAGGAGCACTCTGCAGGCCCTGTTTTTATGAAACACGGGCCCGTTTTTGGCCTCCCAAACGCCCCACGCGTCATATTTTTGCCCTCCCTAGCCCCCAGGAACACTCCCTCCTCTTTGTGGCAGCCTCTCAAATACTGGAATTCTTTGCACTTTTTCCATAGTCTTAGCATCTTTTTTTGTAATATGGTTGACCAAAACTGGATGCTGTATTCCAGGTGTAGCCTTATTAAGACTTTATAAAGCAGTACTAATACTTCACCTGATTATGATTCTATGTTTATACAATCAAGGATTCTATTAGCTTTTTTGGCGGTGGCTGCACACTGCTGGCTCATGTTTAAGTGATCATTCACTGGTACTCCAAGGTCCCTCTCACCATTACTGTTTTTGCGCCAGGTTTTGCCTAATCCTTACTTATAACGGCAATGTCCTCTTTAAAGAAGAGGACTTAATTATTATTAATTATTATTTTGAAGATTTAGCAATCAAATATTTACATGGCAGTATGGGTAAACAAAGAATTAATTTCAATGTAGTTCGTTCCAGGTTTAACCAATGTCTGCATTTTCAGTTTAAGTGGTTGGTTTGCAATGATAGCATTGCATTGCCAGAAATGTTATTTGGAATCTTACATAGATTAGCTTATTTCTTTAAACATTTGTTCATTTCCCTTTAAATGTTTTATGGAGAGTTAAACTATTTTTAAAAAATTCTGCTAGGCCTCCTGCTATTGTGTTTTATTTGTCTTTTTTAAAAGCAGCCGTTAGTTGTTTCCTTCAATTGTACATTTTTCTTAATTAAAAATTAAAGGGAGGAACTTTCCAACACAACCAGAAGTTTTATATTGAGTTTCACAATTGAGACCTAGTCATACATTTTAACTTTTGGCATGCATCAACTGTCTGGTATCTGCTACCCTTGCAGGAAAGTGTCTCTCAAATTGTTCCATGATGTCCTGATTTACCCCCGTTCTTTCAGTTGCTGCATGTAGCTGGAGGCATTTCTCTGCAGAATGCAGATACAGCAGAAATTCCTAAAACAAGTGATATTTTGATAACTCCACAACCACAGATGTATGTGACAACATGTAAGGAGAGACAAACAAACATTGATCAAGAACTTTGGGTACTCTCTGTGCTTAAAGAAACATCAACATAGGGCATTGCATATTTTACGGATGTTTTAGAATATGGTTCAGAACTTTGTGCAATACAAGTTCTGTGACTTACTTGTTAAAGCAACCAATTTTTTTTTCAGGTTTCTACAGCAGACAGGGAAAAAAAAATAGACCAGCTGCTTTAATTAATTGATTCACTAGTCAGTCTTTTCAGGATCCTGCAGAATTAGTTTCATTTAGCTTACTTTAAACTAGTGGAAGAGAGGAGTTCTGAGGCATTTATTCCTTATCATTTTTAAAGCATGCATAGCTTTGGTATCTGCTATGTATCTTACTTTCTTCTTTGTGTTCATTGTGATATTAATTATATGTGTTCTGCTTGGGGTTTTTTTTTTAATTTTCAGAATTTTCAGGATCAGTGCTACAGAATTTTTTTTTTTTTTTTTTAGATGAGGTAATTTTTTAAGAATACAGATAATCCTTGACTTACAACCACAATTGAGCCCAACATTTATCTTCCTAACTGAGACAGTTGTTAAGTGAGTTTTATCCCATTTTACAGCCTTTCTTGCCACAGGTGTTAAGTTAGTAGCATGGTTAGTAAGTGAATCTGGTTTCCCCATTGATTTTGCTTGTCAGAAAGTCACATCCTGACCCCAGGATACTGCAACCATTCTAAATATGAGTCAATTGCCAAGCATCCTAATTTTGATCACATGATCATGGGGATGCTGCAATGGTCATAAGTGTGCAAACAGTCATAGGTCACTTTTTCCATGCCTTTGTAACTTTGGTCACTAAATAAACTATTATGAGTCAAAGATTACCTGTACTAGACTTGCATTGTATTTAAAAGCAGACATTGAAAGCACAAATGGCTCAACAGATCAAATTCCCAAAGAATTGTTTAGACCCCTTCAAAACAACACCCTTTTGGTCAGATAATTCAGTACAGAAACGTTTCTTGCTACCTCTACACACTCAAAACTTCCCTTTTAAACACACATTCTCACCCATCCCCAGATACAGGTAGTCCAATGGTAATTGGGACCAGAATTTCCATTGTTAAGCAATGTAGTCATAAAGTACAATATCACTTAACTGCATTGCTTAGTGATGGAAATCTCAACACTTCCCATTGCCTTCTTTAAGCAAAGGTTCTGGGTCATTAAGCAAGTCCCAGAAGCCTTTGTAAAGCAGCCTGGTAGACAGATAAACCATGGAATATGGCGGGACTGGGAGTTGTAACTGCCAGGCAAATGGGGGTGCACAAACAGTGAGCATGGCAGGGACAGAGTGCAAGCAATTTACTAAAACAACTTGCAACATTCTCTGATGGCTTCCCCATCGATTTTACTGAAGGTAAGCCAGAAAGTAAGCTTCCAAATGGTGATCACATGACTATGGGATGCTGCAACTATCATGTGATCCAGCTTCCAATGTTCACATGACTGCAAGGGTGTTATAATGAATGAAATTTCGAGGACCAAGTTGCAAGTCTCCTTTTTTTAGCACCACTGTAATTTTGACCTGAAGGAATAATCATTAAGTGAGGACTCTCTGTATAGAATCAAATGGGTAATAAGTCATGCTATTCCCATATATACTTTCCCCTGGAATTGGAATAATAGCACACTTAATTTATATTATTAACTAATTTGTATTCATGAACCATTCCCAAGACTCACCCTTTAAGTCAGAAGCAACATACTGTTTTCCATGATTTTTTAGAGTACAGCTTTGTACAACTGCCTCCAAGAAAATTGGCAGGAAGGGTGGGGAAAAAATTACCTCCACTTAGGACACATGAGATAAGAAAAACCCCCAAGGATGGTTTTCCCAGAAGCTGCTGTTCAAAGCAGCCCATTAGGCAAAGCAGGGGTAAAACTCTTACCTCTCTTGATTGAGAGCCTTGTAATAGAATTCTTTGAGAATCCCAATTATAGAAGTTTAACAGCTTCATAATAATGCCATTGTATTATCTACATCTAAAAATATAGCCTGTTATCATATCACAAATGTGCTTTCATTCACTAAATGGAAAGCTTCACTTTGTCAAAACTTTGCCAAATGTACGTGTTCATATTAACATTATGAAACTTACCTAAATTGATTCTTACCATGAACCTGAGTTGGTCAGTGTCATGAAAGTAATAATGATTTATTAATCAGTACGCCAAGGAGGGCCCAAGGAATTACTTGGGAATTTGCCCTATGGAACCAATTGGGAAATCCACCAATCCATGCCCATTTCTAAATACATTGGTTAGCAAGTCCAGTAGTCCTTAATCCAGAGGAAACAAAATTCTGAAACTTTTATTTTTCAATTGCAATTAGGCATGCCTGCTCTCTCTCTCTCTCTATTTGATACTAAAAAATATTTATATATTTACTTGGTAGAATTGATCGTTGAACAGCTTTATCATTTTATTATGGTTTTTGTAGATGCTGTTGCTATTGAGCTACATTTTGCTTGCTTGCTTAAATATTTGGCTTTAATGTTCCCTTCAAGGCAGAAATTCTAACAGGAATTGCAGTTGGTAATCCTGGAGATGCTGGACAAGTTGGACTTAAATTGTTAGAGAGAGGCTGTAGGACTGTCATCATAACTTTGGGACCAGAAGGTTGTGTGGTAGTCTCCAAAGAGGAACCAACCCCAAATCATATTCCTGTCAGGAAGATCTCTGCTGTAGATACCACGGTATGTATTATATTTTAAGTCTCATTTTTGACTATTCACTTGAGCACTAAAAATCCTCAATAAATGAAATCTTCGGGTGATATCACATGGCTGCTTTTCTGTGGCTTTCTCTACTTAAGACCCTTCCCCCTGGTGATCCACAAAGCCCCCACCATCTACATTATCTTTTGTAAGGCCATCAGGACCTGGCTTTTTACCCAGGTTCTGGGGTAGAATGAGTACATCTGGAGTTTGTTGAGGGGGAAGGTATTGTGGAGGAATGTTTGAGGTGCTGGGATTTGGATTTATGGTTTTTATTATTCTGAGTTTTATTGTTCTGAGCACTCAGAGTTGTGTTTTAAATCGGTGACCTTACAAATCTTTTTTTAAAAAATAAATAAAAAATATCAAACTGTTGCCATCCAGCCTATTATACAATGAATGTGAGTTCGCCCAAGGATTTTAGGCTGGTGTTCTTTCAATAGGACAGAGAGCAGCATGTACCGATGATGTTATTTTAGGCTTCCTTCATCTTTCTGTCTCTTCTGTATTGCAACAGTAATGTTCTTATTACTTATGCAAGATGGCGACATAATCCCTCAGCACCTTCACTTCAGCCACCTACTCTCCTGTCTGGAAAAAGAAGGGAGACGCCCAGTAGTTTTCTGACTCCCCCAAATTGAATAATTGGTTGTGTCCTCACATGCCTGAGGTGTATGTGCTGGCAGAACCTAAGACTTTGTAGAGCTTAAGAAGAATCTGGTACTCAACTTCCACAGGGCATAGTTAAAAGTCAGAAGCAGTGTGCCATGCCAAATTAATTTTCTTGTGATTTATACGGCCATTAACTTGAGCAGTCTTAAACTGGAGAACTTGGGGTTCTCTGTCCTCCCAATGCTTTTCCTGTTTATAATCAAGTTCTGACTGAAGAGAGGAATGTTATAATTATTAGTAACAACCCTAAAAAAGGACAGTAGTTATGTTCCTGATAGCAGGTTTATCTCACTCACATTTACTATGCTGGGACATCTTGTACTGTTTTTTTCCCCCTGATATAAATGCAGAACATTTCTGCTGATGTTGCTGAGAGCACTCCATGTACCAGCTATACATTTTAGGTGCCTGATGTCATGAATTGTAGCGTGTGTTTTTCTCCAGAAGTTGTAACTTTTTGTTAGAGGCTAAGCACAGTGCTGTACCTAAACAAGAAACTGGTTTAATTCACAGGAAAGCAGATTTGATCAGAAGTAAACAAATCTGTGTTGATATTGTTTAATTGTACATCAGTTTATAGACAAGTAGGTAAAATACAAAGAGACTGGCCAGTATTTTCTGTTCAGAGTCTGAAATGACATTTTTTTCAGGAAAACAGCCTTAACCCCCAAATGCCCAAAAGCAGACCTTAACAGCAGGATCTGCCAAACCTAAGGACATAGAATCCATGCAGCACTGTATATAGATTTTTTTTGAGCATTTTATGTCAGAAATTGTCAACTTCCAACTTTTCTCATGAGTTCCATGCTGGCATAAACCAGGACTGAGTAAATTCTGTTTGCAGGTTCTTTACATGTAACCACTTTGTTTTTCCTTAGGGCAATTGCTTCATACAGTCATGGCCGTAAATGTTGGCACCCCTAAAATTTTTCCAGAAAATGAAGTATTTCTCACAGAAAAGTATTGCAGTAACACATGTTTTGCTATACACATGTTTATTCCCTTTGTGTGTATTGGAACAAAACCAAAAACGGGAGGAAAAAAAGCAAATTGGACATAATGTCACACAAAACTCCAAAAATGGGCTGGACAAAATCATTGGCACCCTTTACTTAATATTTGGTTGCACACCCTTTGGAATACATAACTGAAATCAGTCGCTTCCGATAACCATCAATAAGCTTCTTACACCTCTCACCCGGAATTTTGGACCACTCTTCCTTTGCAAACTGCTCTAGATCTCTCTTATTCGAAGGGCGTCTCTTCCCAACAGCAATTTTAAGATCTCTCCACAGGTGTTCAATGAGATTGAGATCTGGACTCATTGCTGGCCACTTCAGAACTCTCCAGCGCTTTGTTGCCATCCATTTCTGGGTGCTTTTTGACGTATGTTTGGGGTCATTGTCCTGCTGGAAGACCCAAGATCTCCAACGCAAACCCAGCTTTCTGACACTGGGCTCTACAGTGCGACCCAAAATCCGTTGGTAATCCTCAGATTTCATGATGCCTTGCACACATTCAAGGCACCCAGTGCCAGAGGCAGCAAAACAACCCCAAAACATCAGTAAACCTCCACTATATTTCACTGTAGGTACTGTGTTCTTTTCTTTGTAGGCCTCATTCCGTTTGCGGTAGAATGATGTGCTTTACCAAAAAGCTCTATCTTGGTCTCATCTGTCCACAAGACGTTTGCCCAGAAGGATTTTGGCTTAGTCAAGTACATGTTGGCAAACTGTAGTTTTGCTTTTTTATGTCTCTGTGTTAGCAGTGGGGTCCTCCTGGGTCTCCTGCCATAGCGTTTCATTTCATTTAAATGTCGACAGATAGTTCGTGCTGACACTGATGCTCCCTGAGCCTGCAGGACAGCTTGAATTGCTTTGGAACTTGTCTGGGGCTGCTTATCCACCATCCGGACTATCCTGCGTTAGCACCTTTCATCAATTTTTCTCTTCCGTCCACACCCAGGGAGATTAGCTACAGTGCCATGGGTTGCAAACTTCTTGATAATGTTGCGCACTGTGGACAAAGGCAAATCTAGATCTCTGGAGATGGACTTGTAACCTTGAGATTGATGATATTTTTCCACAATTTTGGTTCTCAAGTCCTCAGATAGTTCTCTTCTCCTCTTTCTGTTGTCCATGCTTAGTGTGGCACACACAGACACACAATGCAAAGACTAAGTGAACTTCTCTCCTTTTTATCTGGTTTCCGATGTGAGTTTTATATTGCCCACACCTGTTACTTGCCCCAAGTGAGTTTAAAGGAGGATCACATGCTTGAAACAATCTTATTTATCCACAATTTTGAAAGGGTGCCAATGATTTTGTCCAGCCCATTTTTGGAGTTTTGTGTGACATTATGTCCAATTTGCTTTTTTTCCTCCCTTTTTTGGTTTTGTTCCAATACACGCAAAGGGAATAAACATGTGTATAGCAAAACATGTATTACTGCAATACTTTTCTGTGAGAAATACTTCATTTTCTGGAAAAATTTCAGGGGTGCCAACATTTACGGCCATGACTGTATATTGGTTTGGAGGAGACTGCCTTTAATCTTGCCTCTCCTCTATCATTATAGCTGATTGGATACTTTTGTTGTTATTATTATTATTATTATCCTGCCAGGATAGTAGTTTCCCTGGGTTTCTGCACGTTTTTCATCCTCATGGTCAGCATGGAAACTAACTTACAAATTTAATTGTGGCCTTATTTATGTGATTGTTTATCATCTTTTTACTCAAAGATATGCAGAGGTATTATCCTTTGAAATTTCATGATACTTGCTAAACTGAGTGGAGGATCAAAATCCCTGGAAATTATTTTCTGGAAACCATATTTTAAAATCTTGGATGTGACCTGCTTACCCCAGGAATAAGGGTTATGTATTTTAATATACTAGGAAACATTTTCTGGTACATTTTCATGTACCAGGATTGTCCCAGCATTGACAATCAGATCAAGTCTGATTTCAGACAGAACTCGGGTAAATGGAAAGTGCTTCTGTTTGTGGTTGCAAATGAATGTTCCTATTGTTTGGTTAAGCAATACGCCTTTTTATCATTGCTGTTTTAACAGGCAATTTTCTTTTTCTTTTTCTTTTCTTTTCAGTAAAGTGATATTTTTTCACACTTTTTAATCCATGAGAATTCTCTCTGGTTAAGCTAGGAATTTTCATAGCTAGATTTTTACTGATTAGATAACAATGGAGGGCTGTAATGAAACAATTTTGCAGGTTAGTCATCCAACAGAAGTACATGAATACCTTGTTTTAGTGGCAGACGGTCAAGAAAAATGTAAATGCTACTTCCACTGAAAATATTCAACACTGACTACTTAGTGCCTCCTTTTGTTTATAAGTAAAGCTAATTAAATAATTTCATAGATATCACACCAAATTATTCAATCTATACTTACCTCAGAATAGTTTTGAAGCTAAAAGAAACTATTGTAAACCTCAACTTGTTTTCAGATTTGATCTCCTGCTAACCATAGTCTGAGATTGTTTTAGCCTATATCTGTTTTAAGAAAAGGTTATCTGATCAAATACAAGTGTCCATCTGGTAGAGAAGATTACTTATAACAACGAGGAGCCAGCTTTCTTGGGGAAAACTCATAAATGGATCATAAGGGCACTAATTCACCCATTTTCTTTGTTTTCAGCATCTGAATTTTAGATATACTTTCAATATTAATTGAAGTCTTTGGACAAAATGTCAGTGAGTTATGCCATTACCACTATCTCTCCACTTTATGATTATGTAAATACTTTCCTACTGTACTCACTCTGAACTTGGAAGAAGCAGCAAAATTATGTTTCAGCTATTACTGGTTAGCTCAGAAAGACTCACTGTATTGGTAGCAAGAAAGGGAGAGTAGCAAGATTAGGATATTCCAGAGAGTCCACATAGTTTTGTGGCCTTTAGCAGGTGCTGCTATTGTCAACTGCAATGATGTCTTTATAACCGTACAATACTGATGTTGACATGAAAAGCAGATCAACAAACCTGTTAAGAGCATAGGTTTTAATGGAATCCATTAAATTGTTTACATTTGATTGTATACATGAATATGCAAATATATGACACAAGGTTGTAGCACCTAGATGACCTTGGATAATCCCAGAATGCTAATCAAGGGTGGACCTAGTTGGTAACAGGAAATGCAATGGTTGTAGGTTAGACTTGAGAATTTAGAAAAGTGCCAGAAGGCAATAACAAGCCTCAGCCATGTTGTTACCTAGGAAAACTACATTGTTAGATTTATGAGAACCATTGCATCCAGATCATTGGAGATAGTAGCTAAGGATGTACAAAACATTGCCTGCATGTATCATTCTATACATAGAACACCTAGTTTTCAGGTGACATATTTCTGGATCAAAGCACATGTTTGGTCAAGGACTATTGTCCATTTGGTGATCTTACAAATTGAAAAAAATAAACATACTGGGCAGATATTTTCCAAAGTGGAGAACAATAAGAAAAAGGCAAGACCATCAACAATGTGCATCTGCTAAGGGAAAATAGGAACAGTGTGGGGAAGACTGATGAGAGGAGCCATGGATAATTTGAATTATAGCACACATGAATTTAAGCAGGCCATTCAAAAAAAGAAGAGGAAATGGGAAGAAGACAAATAGCCTTGCCCTATCTGCCTCATAAGATCCTCCTGGATTTTTTTTTTCCATCTAAAATGTGGGACAATAAAGATAACTCAGGTTTTATTTGGCTGAATCTTGACTTACCTAGAATGGTTGTTTAATTTCCGAATCACAATGAATTTGTTTCATGCCAGAAATAAAACATAGCTTTTGTTTCACATTTGTCCAAATAATAGTTCTATTGTACAGTGTACTAGTAAGCCCACCCTCATGCTTTTATTTTTTCATTGATTTATTTACTTATTTACAGAATTTAAATGCTGTTCTAGACTCACAGCTCTAAGATGGACAGAAGGAATCTCAAATAAAGCAGTCTTTTCAAAATACATTATAATACAGCATAAACGAACAGGCTGCCCTCCCAGTAACAAGGGACTAAATAATTGACAATCCATTTAAAATTTGGCTTATATGAGGGAAACCTTCTGGAGATAATCCTATGGAGGCTTCAGAAGAATAAAGTACACAGACCTTTTAATAAATACACTTAGATTGAGAAGCATTGTTTTCATTCAGAATGAACAGCCTTAGTAGAAACTCTTCCCGTCAGTCACTTTAGTTAAATGGGGTTGTAAAAATTTTTTCCAACCAATATGTAACAAATATTTGAGTTTCTCTGCCGATACAGCAAACAGTAATATGCACAAACACAAAGCTAGAGATGCCTTTTCTGTTTAGAAATATTATCAAATATTTTTATCTAACCGCTGACTGTACTACTACCAAAACAGGACTCCCTTCTGGATTAGAATAAAATGTGCATATCCTTGATATTAAGAAAAAAATCCATACTATATAGTGGTTTGGGGTTTTTTTGTGGCTGGGTGTATATCTTAAGCTCTCATTAGGTTTGATCTAACGTTGTTATAAAACATAGGGCTGCTATTTTTAAAACCTACAGAATTTCTTTACTGTAAGCATTTTGTTTTTTATAATATTGTTATGACAGCTGTTTTACAAGACAATTCTACAGAGCTCATAAATCAACAATTCATTCATTAAATCAACCTGCAGTAACAAGTTTCAATCGTTCAGAATCGTCTATCCTTTTCTGGTTCATCATCACAAACTCTAAATGATGGATGGATGGATGGATGACCATATACAAAAAGTGATAATAAAAACCATATATACTTTATAAAAATAAAAAAAACCATAAGAATAGAGCTTATTAGCAGTTCAGTATACTTAGGGCATGAAACTGCAATCTTCTATCCACTTCTTACTGAATTCATAGAGTTTCCTTCAGCTAATCACACTTAAATTTACAAAGAAGGTTGTTGAAACAGTAGGAATTTCTCTTGAGAAAGCATGTAGAAGCTTGTGTTGCACTTTTAGTAATTACTATGTAAAATTAAAATTAATTCATAGAATTAAAAAGTTCCCTGGGAACTTGACTACTATGTCTTCCCTTGACTTTTTTTTCCTAAACAATATTCCCCTCTGCTTTAAAAAAACAGATAATACACAGGTGTATATTTAAGTTGGTTTAGAAGATAATGGCTTCTTAAAGATGAAAACCCCAGCTCTTCAGCTACTGTTATGCAAACTTGAGTGTTGCAACAAGTCCAAAATGCCTTCTGTCTAATTGCCTTCTGTCTGAAATATTGAAAGTTAGCTACAATAGGCCATGTGTAATGCGGCTAGAATACTGAGTTTTCTGCATATTCCCCACGTTTCCTTTTTTTATAGCAAGGTGCCAGAGATTAATTGTTTCTTGTCAAAAAATTAAGTGACCTATGCTTCCTCATCATCATAGCTGTGC